>JAJIBD010015258.1:0-27242 GCA_021461705.1 Cryptotis parvus | reverse complement strand
AGTGAAAAAGGTTAAATTCCGATGAACTCTAAGTCAGAGGTTCAAGAGCTAGAGAGATAAAGACATTATCTGTAGCCTTATGGAACACTCAAGGCTGCTTTAATTTGATTAGATTTTAGCTATGGGCTCTTTATGACAAATATAACAAGGACACTAAATCTTTTACGCTTTGTAAAGAAGACTCACAAAATAAATTTACTAAGAAGAATTGCATTAGGAATAAAACAAAAGGGCTGCTGTAGAAGGTCAAGTCACAATCTCTGATGTTTTGTTTATTGGTTAAAAAAAGTTGTTCTGCTTTGAAACCAGTCACGTTGCCTTACCCAACCTCAGCTTTTCCCAAACTACTAAAAAAAAATGTTTTTTGTTTAAAAAAAACACCTAAACACATTATGTGACTTAGGCCAAAAGAATATAGCTTTAAATTAAAACTTTTCATTTGTAATAGTAAAAATCTTATTTATCTCATAGATATCTGAAGAAGAAGCTAGAGAGGTAAAAAGCATGGCCATATTTGAAGTTAGTAATTTTTCTCGATTACACAAACTAAAATTGTGTAACACTGAAAATATTTCAATTCAGAAATGTTTCCACTCTGGGCTGGAGAGAGTACAGATGGTAAGGCACTTGCCTTGCCTGAGATCGCAGTGACAGTGACCCTAGTTTAAATCCCAACACCACATACTGTTCCTTTTGCACTTCCAGTAGTCAATTCCGAGATAGGAACAGCCCTGAGCACCTACAGGTGTGACCTCCAAACCAAAAGTAAAACGCTCCACTAATATAAGTAACCAAAAACATGAGGAAAAAGCTCTGAGTATTCCTGGATTTGAGCCAAAACCAAAGAGAATTTTTTTAAAGACTTTAAAAAAGAGTATACTGTGGCAGCTTTTCTAAAACTGAAAGTACATATAACAAGTAACTTAGTAAATAAACTCTTGGGTATTTATCCTAGAGAAATAAAAACTATGTTCATGGAAAAAAAATAAGTGCACACAAAAGTTCATAACAACTTTATTTATAACAAAACATATGAACAACTAATATTGAGATATATCTATGGTAAAAGATACCTCTAGATCATAGAATACTACTGAGCAATAAAAAGGAACAAACAATTCATGAATCAAGGGAATTCAAGAGAACATAAGAGGGAACTTGAAAAGGTTAATACTGTAACCTTTCTTCAAGGGATAGAGATAGAGAACAGATTAGTGATTGCCAGAAGTTAGAAAAGAACTGGTGGTTCTTAATAGGCAGCACCAAAGAGCTGTGTCAGGCGGGGACAGCCACAAATCTTTCTTGTAGGAGCAGTAACACAAAGCTACAATTAATTTTCATATACAACTAGGTATAATAGGTGAAATCTAAATAAGCTCTTACTAACCTGCCATGGAGGCGGGCTGGGGAGGGAGGGAACCGGGGACATTGGTGGTGGGAGATGGGCACTGGTGGAGGGATGGATGCTGGAACACTGTATGACCAAAACCCAAATATGAACTTTTTTAATTGTATATCTTTGTATTTGTATATCTCACTGTGGTATAATAAAATACTTGAAAAAAAATAAGCTCTTACTGAAATTTCTTGGTTTTGATACTGCATTAGTTATGTAATAGGGACAGTGGGTGGGATGAAGTACAAAGGGCTTTCTGTACATTTTCTTTGCAATTTCTTAAGAATTTACCATTTCAATATAAAAATGTTTAAAAAGTATATTGCCAGATTTTTTTCAAAATATATTTTACCTATTCTCATAGTACTGTGAAAGTGCTCTTGTCTATTGCTGGTGGGTAAGTTGTTAACAATTTTCTACAGTCTTATTCTACATTTTAAATATAAAGTTAAAAAAAAATCTGTGGGGGCCGGAGTGATAGCTGGAGTGATAGCACAGCAGGTGGGGCATTGGCCTTGCATGCAGCCGACCCAGGTTCCATCCCCGCATCCCACATGGTTCCCTGAGCACCTCCAGGAATAATTCCTGAGCGGAGAGCCAGGAGTAACCCCTGAGTGTCACCAGGTGTGACCCCCAAAAAAAAAAATTGTGCCTTTTATCCAATTGCCTAATTTCTGAGACTCACCCAAATTTGGGGGAGAGTACATCTATCGCTAAAATAGTCCATCTGGGGCTGGAGCGATAGTCCAGCGGGTAGGGCATTTGCCTTGCACGCAGCCCACCTGGGTTCGATCCCCAGCACCCCATATGGTCCCCTGAGCACCGCCAGAAGTAATTCCTGAGCGAAGAGCCAGGAATAACCCCTGAGCATCGCCAGGTGTGACCCAAAAAAGCAAATTAAAAAAAAAATAGTACATCTATTTTCCTATACCAAGTTCCCCCAAATAGGGAATTCCTTTTTCTTTCTCTTCTACTTTCCAATAAACTTTTCTACTTTCTAAAAAAGAAAAGAGATTACTACAATATAATTGGTAACTCTGCCCCTCAAGGTGTTGCAGGTGTGGCTGCAGTGCCCAGCTGCATCAGCAGGTGGCACACAGGAGACAGGCTTGTCTACACCCAGGGCTCTGCCCCGTGGGCCGTAGATGGTGATGATCTGACACAGAAAAGGACTGGGCTCCCTGGGATGAACCCAGAGCCACAGCAGAGCCTAGCAAGCTACCCGCGATGTATTTGATATGCCAAAAAAAAAATTTAACAATAATGGACCTCATTCCCAATGAATGGGGACATTACTGGCACCTGCTAGAGCAAATTGATGAACAACGGGAAGACAAGCGATACAAGTGATAACTGGTAACAGTAAAACTAGACATAATCTATATGTTTTAGAATGATTAAATTCTCTAAATTAATCATGTAGTATTATCCAGTCATTGATAATGAAAACAATATAAAAGAAAAAGCTGGAACTCCTCCTCCCAAGGCTCAGCTGATCATGGGGCTCCCAGGAGGACAGATGGGTTTTTGGGAGTGGACCCTCTGGGGTCCCGGAAGCAGTCGGAGGGACTTGCCCACCACACTAGCTGCCACCTTCGCTGTCCTGACGCTGGGATGCTACCTCAAGACCAGATTAACAGAGCAAAACCAGTTTGAGCCCAGGTAGGCAGCTCCCAGAAGCGGGAATCACTGGGAATTCGTCCAGATGGAGTCAGGGCCGGCCCCTCCCCCTCCATTTTGTCGAGCCTGGTGGCCCCTGCCCAGGAGCTGCCCTGGGGCGACCAGCCATAGCATGCAGTCTCAAATGCGGCTGGGGAAGCTGGAACTCCGCCTCCCCAGGCTCAGCTGACCATGGGGCTCCCAGGAGGACAGATGGGTTTTGGGAGTGGGCCCATCACCTCTGGGGGTCCCGGAAGCAGCCCGGATGAGACTCGCCCACCACACTAGCCGCCACCTTCGCTGTCCAGGCGCTGACCATGAGGCCCCTAAGTCGTTTGGCAGCTTGCGCCACGCGGTCCATCAAACTAGTGGAAAAAGTTGTGTCCTTTAATGTACTGCATCCTACGGCATGTAGAAAAGTTTGGCGGGGGAGGAGATAGAGAGGAGAGAAAAGACATACAGAACCCGCCAAGTAGTTGAGGTGTGGGAGGGGGGGGAGGGAGGTGGGGACATTGGTGATGGGAGATGGGTTCGGGTAGAGGGATGGGTGTTGGAACACTGTGGAACCAAAACTCTACAAGAGCATCTTGCAATTTTATGTCTAAAAGTGGTGTAATAAAATTTGGGAAAAGAAAATATCCATTATGGGATACTGAAGTGAAATTTAAATAAACTCCGTAAAAATGGATATTAAATAAAAAGGAAAATATTTCACACAAAATATATAATCATTAACTGTGATATTAACTAAATTATAGGGTATTTACTCAATTCTTATATCACTGTCATATTGTTTTTATGGCTAAAAAAATGAACATGTTACCTTATCCCAGAAATCAACCAAAGCAGTAAAGTCCCATTTCTTGAATAAGCCACATTGTACTTCAGAATAGCTTCCTGTGGAAAAAGCAAAAAAATCCAAAACTTTTTATGATATAGCCAAGTGAATTATCTATTAATAGTCTATTTCCTTTATGAATTACTTCCAGTAAACATAAAACTAGATAAGCTTCCTCCTCTCATTAGTTACTCCACATCAGTATTTATGAATAAATAACAGATACTAATGTATTATTCACTTAAAAATAAGTTCAGAAAGATTTTGAATACAGGGAAAAACACACCATTATTGACTTAGAACATGTAAATTAAACAACAGATGATAAACTCCAAACGTAAAAAATACAGGATCTTGGGACATTAATAAAAAAGTAGGGTCAGAGTGATAGTACACAACTTAAGGCATATATTTTACCAGTTAACTGTCCCTATTTTGATATCTAGCAAAACATGGTCCCCTGAATATCACAAACACAGCCGTAAAACCCCAGAGCACAACATGGTGGTTCCAGCATCACACAGTTCCCAGTGGTACCAAATCCTTGGGTCTTTGCATTGACCACCAGTGCAGCTGGCCAAGAATAACTAGGAGGCAAAAAACAAACAGAAAATCCCAAACTAAGATACTATAATGATTTTTGGCCCTCAATTATTATCAAACTATACTATACTATCAAACAAATATGAGCTATAAACTACTGTCTAACGGTATGGTATGCTAGAACAGGGGTCAAAGGAGAAAGCACAAAGGACTGGAAAGCAGGTCTTGAATTTTTAAGGTTCTGAATTCTATCCTTGGCACTGCACAAGTTCCCTGCCCCCAGCATCAGCAGGTGTAGCTCTGGTGGTCCCCAACATCATCAGGTCCAAGTAGCTCAGAACTACCTGGACAAGCACTGAATTTAGTCCAGCTGGCTGAATGTCACAGAGAGTGCCCCCTGAACACTGCTTGGGAGGACCCTCCCTGCACGGAGAGAGGTAATAAGAATGTCTAAAAGGGGGCCGGAGCCATAGCCCAGCGGGTAGGGCGTTTGCCTTGCCGGCCGGCCCATGCCGGCCAGGGTTCGATCCCCGGCATCCCATATGGTCCCCGAGCACTGCCAGGAGTAATTCCTGAGTGCAGAGCTAGGAGTAACCCCTGAGCATTGCCGGGTGACCCAAAAAGCAAAAAAAAAAAAAAAAAAAAAAGTCTAAAAGGCTGTAGGGTGGGGAAAGATCAATAACAAAAGAATAATGAAGAAACGTTGCTACTTTCACAAGTTATTAACAATTGGTTCTCTTCTTCCAGAAGGTCACAGAAATTACACATTTGCGTAGTGAAAAGTCAAAGTAGGGTGCCATCTACTGGTGTAAATTTTAACTGGTAAGTACTATACACCAAAGTGGAATAAGATAATTTACCAGCTATGCAGAAAAAGCTGTTGTTTATAATTATCTTCTACCTCATCTTTTAAAATTCTATTTTTCAGGACAAGAGATGTAGCTCAGTGGTCAATGGCTGCCTGTCATGTTTGAATCCTGGGATTCAATCCCCAACACCATATACGCTCACCAAAACTATGACCTGATATCCTTTTCTGTAGCGACGCAAAGCTATATAGTATCGTGATAAATGACTGGTAAACTCTAAATATATTCAAAAACATTCAATTTTTTTAACTAAAGAGATACACTGACCATAAAATTTTTTAAAAAAGCCGAGATATCAATACAATCTTTCCAAAAGTTCTTGTTGAAGAAGTTTTGAAAAATGAACACCCTGATTAAAAAAAAAACTTTCTTAAAATACATCATGCCATAAAAATAATCATTGAACACCGAGGTTAAAAAATAAGCTAGAAGAGGGAGAGAGCTGCAGAGACAGAGAGAGATAGAGAGAGAAAAGAGAGGAAACTGGGGTACCTGCTATTAAGGCAGCATGGGGTGGGCGGGAGGGGTGGGGTACATTGGTGGTGGAAATGGGGCACTGGCGGAGGGATGGGTGCTGGTATACTGTATTACCAAGAACCAATTATGATCACCTTTGTAATTGTATGTTTCACGGTGGTATAATAAAAAAATTTAAAAAAAAATAAGCTAGGCTGGAGAGATAGTACTTGGCCTAAGGCACTGGCTTGCATACGGCTGAGTCCAGATCAGACCCAATAATGCATAAGGTCCTCCGAGCACTGCCAGGAGTGACCCCTGAGTACACAGTCAGGACTAAGTCCTGAGCATTGCCAGGTATGCCTTCCGCTGTCCCTAAAAAATGATTCAACAAAATCATTTCCTTGGAATCAAAGATTTCCAAGTTTCTTTAAGAAAGGGGTACGAGAATTGAGGGAACATCAAATAATATTAAAAAAAAACTCTTTTTTTTTTTAAAATTTTTTATTTTTACAATTACAAAAAATATACAATTAAAAAGTTCATATTTCGGTTTTGGTCATACAGTGTTCCAGCACCCATCCCTCCACCAGTGCCCATCTCCCACCACCAACGTCCCTGGTTCCCTCCCCCTTCCCCAGCCCCCTCCATGGCAGGTTCTCCATTTCTCTCCCTTTCTCTCTCTTTCTCTTTTCCTTCCCCTCCAGACTATGGATTACAGAACATACATTAAAGGGTTGTCAATGTGTATCTTTTTGCCTCTATTTAATGCTCAGTTTTAGGTTGGCATTAGTACGCTCAACAATTGTTAGCACACTGTTCCATTTTCTGTCTTACCTAGCCTCTGACTCCCACATGTTTGTGATAATTTCCACCTTTGACAAGACCTCCTGATATATGTTTCACTTGACCTGGGATATTGGTATCAAAATATGTACATATATATTTATGTTATGCAGATAAATGCAGTCATTCTGTATCTGTCTCTCTCCTTCTGGCTAATTTCGCTCAACATAATCTTCTCCATGTCCATCCATTGATAGGCAAATTTTATAACTTCATTTTTCCTAACAGCTGCATAGTATTCCATTGTGTAGATGTACCAAAGTTTTTTTTATCCAGTCATCGATTTTGGGGCACTCTGGTTGCTTCCAGATTCTGGCTATTGTGAATAATGCTGCTATGAACATAAAAGTAGGGATGGTGTTTCCGCTGCGTATTTTTGGTTTCCCAGAGTAGAGTCCCAGGAGTGGTATGGCTGGGTCAAATGGGAGTTCAATTTCTAGTCTTTGGAGGAATGTCCATATTGTTTTCCAGAAAGGCTGTACCAGCCGGCATTCCCACCAACAATGGATGAGTGTCCCCTTTTCCCCACATCCACGCCAGCACTTGTTGTTCTTGCTCTTTTGAATATGTGCCAGTCTCTGTGGTGTAAAGTGGTATCTCATTGTTGTTTTGATTTGCATCTCTCTGATGATTAGTGATGATGAGCATTTTTTATATGTTTTTTGGCCATTCGAATTTTTTTCCTTGCTGAAGTTTCTGTTCATTTCTTCTCCCCATTTTTTGATGGGGTTGTTTGTTTTCTTCTTGTAAAGTTCTACCAGTGCCTGATATATCCTGGATATTAACCCCTTATCAGATGGGTATTGGGTGAATATTCTTTCCCATTCTGTGGAAACCCTTTCATTTTAAAGTAATAAAATATTTTCAATGAAGAAAAGATTCTAAGACTTGTTTCTTATCTCTGATTTCAGAACCATACACAAATTATTACAAAACAAAGTCTATAAACAGGTAAATGGGCACACTACACATATACTAGAGAAAATTACTGATATATACAGACTACAGATAAATGCAGAAAATCTTCATTCATTCAGAGAAAGAGAAGACAGACATACAAACACAATTTTATTCATAGAAAATATAAATTAATCTATACTCTTTTAAGGGCAGATCAATAGCAGCTTAGGATGAAAACAAAAAGAAATTAATCATGAAAGGATAAAGGAATCTTTAGGGAGGACAAATATTTTTATCTACACTATATTAGAAACTCAAAGTGTACGGCGCAAATGCTGAAATTCATGAAATTTTACACTTTAAATAGATATTAAAGGACATAAAGAATCCTCAAAACTTGTGCCGGAGCGATAGTCTAGCGGGTAGGGCGTTTGCCTTGCATGCGGCCGGCCCTTGCCAGCCCGGGTTCGATCCCCGGCATCTCATATAGTCCCCGAGCACCGCCAGGGGTGATTCTGAGTGCAGAGCCAGGAGAAACCCCTGAGCATTGCTGGGTGTGACCCAAAAAAGCCAAAAAAAAAAAAAAAAAAAGAATCCTCAAGACTTTAAGTTGGTAAACATTTTAAATAGCCATTTACTCTAATCCTTCCATGGAGCTTATAATTATTGTTAACTCCTAACTACTTTTACTTTTTATATATCAAAACTACAAGATGTTCCTCCAGTCATTAGAAAAACTCCAAGTTAATTTATATATCTAGTTTACAACCATTGAGAGCTTTTCAGTTCATAATTAATACAATTAAGTATAAAGAATTTCATTCTTGGTAAATTATCACATGGCCCACTTATGCAGATATTACTGTGTAAAAGGAGCTTTAGATCTTAACTTTTAACGTCTCTGACCCCTCGTAATTTAACATCAAATGGCTAAAACTGTAAAAAATATAGTAAATTCTGTAAGAGGAATTTGATATTTCCCTTTCCCTCTCATAGTGTTCTTTCATCAAAGAAAACAATTACCATATGCAGGTAGAAGAAAATCTCGATGGGTTAGTCTGTTCTGTTGAATCTACCATAAAATAAACAAGAAATGGCAATTCAGATCAAAGCTATTACCCTTCCTGAAGTAATCATGGCACACTAAGGAACTGCTTAAGTGGTGAGAAAAGAATGTAACGTAGGACACTATGATTATTCTATGTTGACACTTAGAGCAAAAGTGAGAATTCTTAAAAATAGCATTGTTTTTATATGGTCAAAACATAGTGTTTCTTGTAAGGAACCTGGCAGTATTCTTGGGTGTCCTGCTGTTTTTGTTAGTTTATAGTGGTAGTTTGGATAGCAAAGTCCAAATGACAAAACACCATAGGAATCAAGGCCAGTAAATAGATATGAATGTTGAAAAGACTGAGACAACCTAAGAGACACCACAGAATAATACTGAATTATACATAACCCTGTTCAAAGTGGCCACTGTTATTCTGATTTGCAGTAGTGCTTTGTATAGAGATTCCATCTTTGTATACACTAACTTGAACTGTGATTGGTAAGAAATATAGTATAAATAATATTTTATACATTAGAAATTTCATAGCATGCTATTTTGAGGCTCAAGTTAAGGGCTAAAGACTTCTGGTTTGATCTAGGGATTACTGAGTGACTACAAACTGCTTTGACTGTGATAGTGTACACAAATCAAATCATGGTTCATAATGCTTAAACAGAAAAATCAAACCACAATAGCTATACAAGTACCAAATATTAAAAGTTTCATGTTTGCACAAATACAATTAACAAAATACTAAAAATATGGAAACTCTGAAAATCCTTGAGGGTTTTTTCATTTGAAAGTACATTTCAAAGAGCCAAAGAGATTGCTCTCCAGCAGAGCACCTGCCTCTCATGTTTGAAGAGGTCTTGGGTTCAATCCCAAAATTTCCAAAACCTCTGGGGCACATTAAGGTGTTTTACACTTCAAAACTATAAAAAAACAAAAACAAAAACAAAAAAAAACAAGACTCTTTGGAGCCAGAGCAATAGTACAGCCAGAAAGGTGCTTGCCTTGCACACAGTGTACCGGGTTAGGTCTCGGGCATCCCATGTGATTCCCCAGCAACACCAGGAGTGATTCCTGAGCACAGAGCCAGGAGTAAGCTCCGAGCACCACCAGATAAAGGCGCCCAAACCAAAATAAGTACAATACAAATTGAGAAACACTACCCCTAAAAGCGAAACTTTCAAATACACATGGCACAAAATATCAATGTTTTTCATGTGAACATAAAAAATAACATAAAACAGGAACTACAAAATAATATAGAAAGTTTAAGAATGACTTGCAACTATAAATGGAAAAAATAATAAAACCTGAAACTGTTGTTCCAACAAATTCAGTCTCTCAAAGAAATGAAATTTATTTATAGAAGTGAAGAAAAAACAATGTACTATTTAAGTTATAAAAACTTAAAAGTTTACACAGCTGTAGCGTCAAATACATCTACATATATACACGCACACACTTGTCATAGTTTATGTATTAGAAAAATAATCTAATGGCTATTCTTGCTATTTTAAATAAAATATTTAAGATGAAAAAAATTACCCCTCAAATATTAATAAATTATTAAATTGCTAGTAGCTATAATAAGAACAATGAAAAATAGAAAATTTTTGCAATAAAAATATGCTTATTGTATACTTTAATCATTACAAATCAGCTTCCCTCTGGGCAAATTTTGCTGAAGTCATAATTCTTTCCTGATTTACCTTTAAACACATTTCAGAAATATGGTAATTCTAAAACAAAAGAGAAGTTTGGACGGAAGGTAATTGGGTGGGGAAATCAAGAAACAGAGGTCTTATTCCCGGTTCGACAAATTATTCTGCATGGCTCCAGGCAATGCAAGTCATATACTATTCTCAATTTTTCTATTCATTCTATACATATTCTAGTAATAGAGTGGAAGCCAAGAATCCCTCTGGAGTTCCTAAGGAAGCAGCACTTTGTATATAAATGTTTACCTCTGTCTGTTAAAGATCAAACTGAGGAACAGACACAGGACCCATTACTAAGAATCACATGTCAGAGACAAGAAGAAAACATACCTTTAGGTTTTGAGGTCGTGTGAATTTATTGAGAAGCGCAGTCTGAATAAGCTCCCACCGGCTTCCTGCAGTTCGCTCCACCATTCTTTAAGAAAAAACAGATGAAGAAAGTATCCTAAGCTCATTTGCACCATAGAATCAGAAGCCCACCAAGCAAGTATTATACTGTCTTTCATAGATTAAATCAGCAAGCTATTAGGGTGCCAAAACCAAAACAACCAGGAGCAATTTTTTGATAATTTTCCCCCTTAAACTTACTATGATTTTATTATGATTTACCATAATAAGTTTATTCAAATGAAATGTCATGACATGTTTAGGTAACAGGGATGGATGCTCTCTAACTGCTATCAAGCTTACTTTGTCATTATAGGTGCTACCATGTCAACCTGACTCATTTTTGTTTAACATGAGTCACCGACATCACCACTTGGTGGGTGCAGGGCTAATCTTAGCAATGATGGAAGGGGCTAAGGGGACAAGCATGCAGTACCGGGTATTGAACTTAGAACCTTGCACAGGTAAGTGCTGTCCCATGTGAGCTGTCTTCCCACCTATCCATTTGAATATCTGTCACCATGCCAAGGGAAAAGGAGCAGCAAGCGCTCAACACCTGTTCTTATCTGCTTTACTTTCTGTACTACTTATGTTTGGGGATGCCGCTGGGTTCCCTGACAGTATCAGGACAGAAGTTCTCTTCTACCTCCGAGGCTGCCAGGGACGGATCAAAACTCAGTCCGCGCAGTTCCAAAAAGGCTTTTAATAGTACAAAAGCTCTAACACCGCAATCCAATATAACGAAAGAACTCTAGTTCTGGTCAGAACTTAGACCACACAAGAAAGCCCAAGTCTCCCACCAAAGAGAGAGGATCTCACACAAGAGGAGTTCTTCCCAAAAGAAGGAGCAGGAAAAAAAAGGGAAGGGGCTTCAAGTCAGTCCCCTTATATACACCAAAGTAATCCTATCTGTGGACAGGGAGTGTCCTGTCAACAAAGAACCCTAAACAGATTGTAGAAGGGTGGTGACACCCTATTACAGGTATAAAGAAAGGATTACACCAAGAACTAATCCCATCTTCCAAGATTATCTCTTATGTAAAACATGAGAGAGAGAGAGAGAGAGAGAGAGAGAGAGAGAGAGGGGGCGCTGGTATAAAGTAATACATCTTAATTTCATGGACTTCATGTAATCTAGATGGGTACCCACAAGGTCCTTCTTATTATCTGCACAAAGGGTGATTCTGAGTATATTGTTCTCTGTATACTGAAAAGGTCACACTCGCTTGAGGTGAGGGCAAACTTTGTATAATCTTAAGGATAGTCTCAACGTAGCCAGGGTGGTAATCTGGTATATTCTAACTGTCCCACGATGAGAGCAGTGGGTATAAAGAGAAACTGTGTCCAATCTAGAAAACATAGAAGTCTTAGTAGATGTATAAAAAGTCATAAGTTATTTAGAGTCAAGGTGACTTCTGTAACTGCCACACCCTCTAGCAGTAGAGGAGATCTCATTAGAATGAACCTTGGCTTAAGTACATGTAAGTAGATTAAGCTGTAAGTGGGTAAAACAGCAAAAGCTCCCAAACTAGCTAAGCCTGTCATCCAACACTTATGATGTATTATTTATAAAATAATTAATCTAAGTACCCCATCTAAGTAAATGGATACTGGGAAAACTAACCTCAGGGGTAAAAAGTAGCAAATGACAAATACTAGCAATATCCTAGTAGTAATGTTTTCTCAATATCTAACCCATTTTCTCAAGTAAGTATTTTGTGTGTGGTTATTTTTAAAATGAATTTGTCACTGGTTTAACATAACTTCACATCTTCACTCCTACCTCATCTTCCACAGGGTATAAGTTTTGTTCGAACAAGGCATCTTAACATGTTTGTTGTCCCACAAATCCTTGAAATGTGTTGGAAAGGGTTTAGGAACTTCTCCTGCTCGTAAAAGATCTACCTGAAAACAGATAAACAAAGAAAGTTTAATTACTTAAGAGATAGGTCTAGATCACTAGATCACTAGACATCCCATTATTCATCGATTTGCTTGAGTGGGCGCCAGTAATATTTCCATTTGACCCTATCACGTGCCAGGGTAGCCCAATAGCATTTGGTTGTTTCAGGAATACAAAGAGCCTCAAACTTCAACTGAGAATGTAGAAAGATAGGTCTACAGTGAATCTCAACAAAACTATGTTCATGAAAAATAACTAGTTCCAGAGGCCCCATTCACTCTCAATGGAACAAACATCTCTGAATGCAGCAGTTATGTGTACCTAGGTCTTCTTCTTGACGAAGAAGTCTGACCATCTTGTAGGTGGGCAGCCATGTGATCTTTTGACATCTCGTGGGATCCAGTCCAGCAGCTCTAGTCCAGCAGTCGTCTCCAAATCGCATTACATGTCCAGCCCATCTGACTTTCGATGCCTTGGCAAATGAGAGAGCGTCCCTGACTCTGAAAAAGCGATGGAGGTCAGAACTCCAGATTCCTTCTCTCACTTGAGTGAGGCATGATATTCCAAGCATAGCTCTTTCGATGCCTCTCTGGGAGACCCGAATAGCATTCTCATCCTGCTTTCGTAGGGCCCAGGTCTCTGAGGCGTATGTTAATGCAGAGAAAACGGTGGAGTCAAAGAGATGTGCCCGGAGCCGGAGGTTCTTTGTCTTTTTCGCTATTTCTTAGATGCTTTTTAAGGCATTCCATGCTGCTCTCGTCCTCCTGCGCAGCTCAGGTTTTAGGTCATTCATCATGTTGAGTTCTCGACCTAGGTACACATAACTGCTGCATTCAGAGACGTTTGTTCCATTGAGAGTGAATGGGGCCTCTGGAACTAGTTCATTTTTCATGAACATAGTTTCGTTGAGATTCAGCTGTAGACCTATCTTTCTACATTTTCGGTTGAAGTCAGGGCAGCATTTGTGCCGCTTGGCTAATGTTTGGTGTTATTAGAACAATGTCATCAGCGAAGCAGAGGTGGTGTAGTTGCTGACCGTCTATCTTCACTCCCATTACTTCCCATTCTAATTGTTGCATGATGTTCTCGAGGGTGGCGCTGCAGAGTTTTGGTGAAATGCTATCAAACTGCCGCACCCCTCTTATGACATCAATGATCACTTCTTTGTAGAATGGTGAGATCCTGGTGGTGAATCCATAATAGAGCTCACGAAGGATCTTGATGTATTGGGTTTGAACACCCTGTTTGGCTAGGGCTTCGATAACTGCTTCGGGTCTCAACAGAATCAAAGACTTTCTTTAAATCAATGAACGTGAGACACAGCAGCATCTTGAACTCCCTATAAACCTCAATGAGCTTGGTTTACCATGTGGATATGGTCAACTGTGCTGAATCCTTTCCGGAAGCCAGCTTGCTCATATGGTTGTCCTTCATCTAATGTTCTGCCAATCCTGTTCAGGATGACTCGAGAGTGAACAGCTTGTAGATGACGGACAACAGGCAGATGGGGTGGATAGTTGCCAATGTCATGAATGTCTCCCTTCTTGAACAGTAGAACTGTCCTGCTGGTTTTCCATTGGGAGGGCACGTTGCATTCAGACAGGTAGCGTGTGAAGAGCTAAGCCAGTGTATTGATGAGTACCGACGGCAGATTCTTCAGGTGTTCGGGTCTGACTTTGTCTGGGCCTGGTGCTGTTCCTTTCTTTATCAATGAAATGGCATGTCGGATTTCAGAAGGGAGAACGTTGGGAACAATATATCCATCCTGCGGAATTTGGTATGTGGGCAGGCGGGACGCGGCTATCAAAGAGATCTAAGTAGAAGTTGTGGATAATCTGCTCCACTGCCTTTCTGGAAGATGTGATAGATCCATCAGGGCATTGGAGGGCAGACCCAGGTTTGATCCCCAGCATCCCACATGGTCCCCTAGCACTGCCAGGAGTAAGTCCTGAATGCAGAGCGAGAAGTAATCCCTGAGCATTTCTGGGTGTGACCCCAATAAGTGAAAAGAAAAGAAAAGAAGTAGTAGCAATTGAGCTAAATTTCAATTTTTTCTTTTTGAAATTTAACTAGTGAAAGGGAAAAGTAGGCAGCTGTACAGAAATCTGTTACCCATGAGAAATAAATGTGCAGGCCATCTATACATGTTACTATTAATACGTAATGATGGATGAAATCATCTACAAAATGAATAAGAAGGAAAAAGTAACTATGATCTAAGTACTTTGGGAAACTCCAAGAACATTTACTACTCACATACAAAAAAAAAAAAAAGGAACTATAAGAAACAAAAGAAGGGGCAGGAGCAACCATACAGCTGGTAGGTGTTTGCCTTGAATATGGCTGACCCAGGTTCAATCCTTGACATTCCATGTGGTCCCCTGAGCACTACCAGGAGTAATTGCTGAGTGCAGAATTAGGAGTAACCCCTGAGCATTTGCTGGTTAAGAAACAGAAGAAATAAAAGTGGAAATTACCACAAGCGTGTGGGAGTCAGAGGTTGGTTTAGATAGAGAAGGGAACATGAGTGAATAAATGTCTAAAGTTCTGATGCTAACATAGAACTGAGCATTAAAGACAGACAAAAAATGCAAATGATGGCTTCTAAGTGTATCAGTGCAGCCCACAATGTGTGGGAGAAGGAGGAGAGAGAGAGGGAGAGAGGAGAGGAGATAAAGAACCTGCCATTTAGGCGGGATGTGGGAGTGGGGAGGGAATTGGGGACATGGGTGGTGGCTGAGGGGCACTGGTGGAGGGGCGGGTGCTGGAACACTGTGTGACCGAAACCCCCAAGCGTGAACAACGTTGTAATTGTATATCTCACGGTGGTATAATAAAATGTTAAAAAAAAAAAAAAAGAAACAGAAGAAATGGTTATCGAGGTAGGAATAAAACTAGTACTATATGACGCCACAGATGGCAAAAGATGTAACTAGTCAGGAAAGGCGAGGAACAAAGTCCACAGTCAAATTGGACTGAGGAAGATAGCTCAAAGGGCTGTAGTCATGTCTGCATGTGGGAGGCCTGAATTTGAGCTCCAACACCACATGGTCTCCATCTCCCCCACAGCACTGCTCAGAGTAAATCCCGACCACTTCCTGGTATGGTCCTAAATCCCAAAACCAACATGGTTAAAGTGGCTTAGGTATCAATAATGCTGAATCTATTTTCTCCAAATGGAAGCCCCAAGGTGTTTTCATAAAGATGCTCATAAAATCTGAGGTGAGAATAGGTACCAGTCAAGCTCACTAATAAGTTTCATGTGCATATGTGAATATATATGTATATGCATGTGTGCAATCAGCATGTATGTATATGTACTTGTGTATCAATGTGTATCAACTTGTGTATCAACTGGATCCCACGGGATGTCAAAAGATCACGTGGCCGCCCACCTACAAGATAGTCAGACTTCTTCGTCAAGACCATGAATGAACGGTTTGAGGCTCTTCGTATTCCTGAAGCAACCAGATGCCATTGTGCTACACTGGCACGTGATAGGGTCCAATGGAAATGTTACTAGCGCCTGCTTGAACAAATTGATGAATAACGGATTCAAGTGATCAAGTATCAATGTGCATGTTCATCAGTGCGCTTTGTTTTGTTTCTGTGGTGCCAGGGACCACAGCAAAGGCTGTACTACTGAGCTACAGCCACAGACTGAGAGGTAGTTTTGGAATACTCAAGAATTGGGTGTCACCATTTCCACAAAATTTCAGACTGCTTTATAGCCCTAATATCAGTATGTTTCATTTTTATTACTTCAAATACCATCACTATTCCTGGCATCACAGAAATGGAACTAAGGGTTATTCATTTAATAGCTATTTATTGTATCTGTGCGTTACCATACTCGTGAAAAAAGAATCTGGAAGAAAATACACGAAACTTAATTTTTTGGATTATGAGAAAATCGGTTTTCTGATTTGCATGCTTCTACATAATTTTAAAGCACTTTTTATAATGACCCTCAAATATTATGTAATAAAAATTTCAAAAGAATCCTCACATACTACTGGTGAGAATGTAAAGTGGGGCGGGAGCGATAGCCCAGCGGGTAGGCGTTTGCCTTGCACGCGGCCGGCTCATGCCAGCCTGGGTTCGATCCCGGCATCCCATATGGTCCCCGAGCGCCGCCAGGAGTAATTCCTGAGTGCAGAGCCAGGAGTAGCCCCTGAGCATTGCCGGGTGTGACCCAAAAAGCAAAAAACAAAAAAAAAAAAAAAAAAGAGAATGTAAACTGGCTCAGGGCCTCTATGGAAATAGTACTGAAGGTCTCAAATATTAAAATAGATATTGCAGCCATTCACTCTTAGCTCTTAATCCAAATCACACAAAACACTAATTTGAAAAGACACAAAAACACCTATGTCCATTGCAATGGTTTACAATAACTAAAATATGGGGACAAAAAAACAAGTACCCAATAATGGATGAGTGAATAAAGAAAATAAGGTATATATGAATACTGAAATAAAAGATAAAACCTGGGTCCTTTAAATAAAACCAGGTGATGGCAAAGTGGCGACTATGCCTGCCTTACAAGCACTGGGTCATTAAGTTCAGTCTCCATATGAGTCAACTGTGATCCTGACAGCTCTACTTAGACCAATCATCTTGGCAATCTTAAGATCTCCAGTGCCACAAGAGGTCACAGTCATGAGCCACTGCAATGAAAGGGTTCATCCCTGGTAACTTTTCAGATACCCAAGCACTGGTCAGTTCAACTCCCTGCAATCTTGGGTGCAAACACCACAACAAAAGGAATTCAATACCTGGCACTATGGCTGTGTGCACCAAGCAATATACCTGATGTTTAACCTGCTAGAGAGCACCACAACTAAAATGTGTGGGCATCACAATCAACCAGTGTGACCCCCTCTGAAATCACATCTAGAGAGAAGGGAAGGAGGAGAAAAAAAGAAGACTGAAGACGAAACTTGCCTTTCCATAACACGGATGGAATAGGAGGTCATGCTACCTGAAATACGTCAGAAGGAAAAGATGTTTTCTCTCGTGTGGGACAAAGAAGAAAAACAAAGGAATAGTCTCCTGGAACTATGCTCACTGGTCACGTCTGCAATGCTTGGGAGACTAAAAACAGTGCTAGGGATTGAATCAGGCTTAGTGCGTAAGTATCACTACTGGCAGGGCTTGGGGTCCAGGGAACTGAACATGGGTCGGCCACACACAAAGCAAACAGACTATCTGCTATACCATCATTCCAGCCCTTTAACACATTATTTACAAAATGTTGCTGGTATTAGATGTGTGTATAAGATATCCATAGGATAGTGATGGAAATGTCTAGAAAATCTAAAACACAGAAAAAGAAAGTAAAAGTAGAGAATAATTTGAGAAAACTGTACCAAATACAATTTAGAATTTTAGGGACTAAATCAGTAACATGTAGTAGTTGTTCAATAAATATTGCCAATATGAAAACAGAAACATAAAAAAGAAGCAGCACATTCTATTTAAAATACCAAACTCAGAGGGGAAGGATCTGAGAACACTACCACAGTACCAACACAAAGAAAGCAAAAGTACAGAATCTTGCATGGAGTCCTTGGAGAATCCAGTCACTACCTCTGAGAGATTTGATTTGCCACTGTGCAACACAGAGTTCTGATTGATATCACAGCTAAGGAGAATGATCCCAGAAGGCAGGACGGGGCAAAACTAGGCTGAAAATTCAAAACTTCAACTAAGAAAGTAAGGGTAATCAGGCACCAGAGTTTACAACACCACTCTTGGCAAAACTGAAACTGGAGTCAAGATATAAAGCTGAGAATGACATGATATTCCTGTTTCTTAGGAATCCTGTTACCTACTGTGAACTCTTTTAGAGCAAGAAGCACCCTAGGGTTTTCACTTCCACATTTCAAGTGGCGGGTAGATAAACTGTGAAGGATTACATCAGTTAAAAGATTAAATACAGAGCTACCTTAGGACTCTATTATATAATTCTTGGTTCCTATTTCCAAACCAGAAAAACATGAATTAGGAAAAGTACATGCACACCTATGTTTACTGCAGCTCTATTTACAGTAGCTGAGACCTCAAACACCCAAAATGTTCAACTTACAAATGAGTGGATAAAGAATTGTGGTATAGGGGCTGGAGCGATAGCACAACGGATAGGGCATTTACCTTGCACGCAGTCAACCAGGGTTCGATCCCTAGCATCCCATATGGTCCCCTGAGCACCTCCAGGAGTAATTCCTGAGTGCAGAGCCAGGAGAGACCCCTGAGAGCATTGCTGGGCGTGACCCAAAAAACAAAAACAAACAAAAGGAATGGTGGTATATAAGTGGTAGTAATGTGACACTCAAGCACTGCAGAGCGTTTTCCCAGAAAATGGGAGCACTAATGCTACTCGCATGATGACATTGCTACAGGTGCTCTCCAGAACCTAGTTTCTTAAACTGTGGGTCATAGTCCCATAAGGGGTCACACAACTGAATATGGAGACTGTTTTATAAATAAGACAAATTTATGATTTAAAAAATGTATATTTACTCTCAGTGGAATACTACGCACTTTGAAGGAAAGATGAAATCTTGCCTTTTGCTACAACATGGAAGGAATCAGAGGGTATTATGTTACACAAAGTAAGTCAGAAGGAGAAGGGCAAGTGCCAGATAGCTCCCTTAGAAGTGGAACATGAAGAAATAAAGGAAATGGACGGGGTAAATGAACACACTAGAACTCTGACAATGGAACAGAGGTTACCAGGTGAGGTGCAAACAGGGAACTGGATGTGGAGAACTAGAAGTGACACAACCACAGTAATGGAGGGTTCTGGGTACTTTAGCAATGGTGGAGGTACAGCGCATAATAGAAGACAAGTATACATATTAACAGCTTAACAGAAAACATGCATTTTTAAAAAAAGAACTATTCAATTTCCTCATCTACCGTGTTATGAATTCCTTAAATATAATACTAAATTACTATTCAATTATACCATACTGTTGATTTCTTAATATTTCAAATGTGAAGAATCTCTATTTGGTCTCTAGTAGGACTTTTTTAAAATATTATTATTTAATAATAATAAAAATCAATTATATTATTTAATAATGATAAAAATCAGGAAATCAAGACTTAGAATATTCTCTTCATAGGTAAGAAGTAATACTGACCTAATAGTTACTGTATGATTGGCAGATGGTCTCCAAGAGAGGCAGCCGGATCCGCGATCTAGGCATTCTTCTTCTCATCTCCTCAATAGGAGTTCCAAGCCATTTCTTATCTGGAGAAAGGTGAGGTGGAATGTATTTAGGGATCTTCCTTTCTGTTCTTTGATGTTTGATTTCACACTGTTCTTTTCTGAGGTTAAAACAAATGTATGCAGTCACAAATCATTTACCTGAATACACAAATACAACTTACCAAAACATTATTGTTTAAAACGGGCCAAGTTTACCCCCCCATCCTTGGTATTCTTAATCAAGCATAATAAAGTCTATCATAAAACTAAAGGACAGAAGGAACTTCCCAACTCATGCAAATCACTTTCTGAAAAAAGATGATCAAAATAGAGATACTGCAAATGAATCATGGTATCTTGTACAGGTAACCTTCACTTTACTGTACTTAACCAATATTGTTGATATATTTTATAAAGTGAAGATCTGGACTTATCCTGGGCACCATTTTTCTCACTTCATAATCATCCTTTGGCACGGCATGTGTTCACTTTACTGTTTCTCTATCACCTTTCGGGAATACTCATATTATTTCAAATTTTTCAATTATTATTATATGTTGCAGTAATTTGTGATTAGTGATCTTTGATGCTATTACTGAAATTGTTTGGGAACACCAAGTTTTATGCCGATACAAGGCAGCAAAATGTATATTCTAACTCTTACATAGACCCCAATCATTCCCCATATACTTTTCACGGGGCTTCCCTATTCCTTGAGACACAGCAAAACTGAAATTAAGCCAAACAATGCCCTCCAAGTTTTCAATTAAAAGAGCCACGCACTTCTCATTTTAACTCAAAAGATATAGGGGACCAGGAATGTAGATCAGTGGTAGAGTGCATTCTTTGCATATATAGACCTGCATTTTCCTACCACCCTCACCACAAAAAAAAAGCTAGAAATGACTAAGAATAGTAAAGATGACATTTCAAAAGTCAGGGCAGACTGAAAGTTAGTCTTCTTTAACCAATTAATCATCTTGTGAATGCAAATAAAGTGACAGTAGGAAATTAAATGTACTCCTCCAGTGAACAAATAATGAAAAAAAGTAAAACAGTTTTATTTGTTGAACAGAAAAATGAATCAGTCATATTCCCTTAAGGCAAAGAAAGCTGAGAGGAGAGAAAGTCACAGAAGAAAAGTAAACACTACCATAGGTCTATTCATGAGGATATAGAAAAAGCAGCATAAAAAAGATGCACATGATAACCTCTAAGTGTATGTATTACAATCCACAATATGTAAGAGAAGGAACAGAGAGAGAGAGAGAGAGAGAGAGAGAGAGAGAGAGAGAGAGGAGGGAGGGAGGGAGGGAGGGAGAAAGAGAAAAAAGAGATAAAGAACCTGCCATAGAGACAGGCTATGGGAGGGGGAGGGAATCGGGGACATTGGTGGTGAGGAGTGGGCACTGGTGGAGGGATGGGTGCTGGAACACTGTGAGACCGAAACCCCCAAACATGAACAACTTTGTAATTGAATATTTCACAGTGGTATAATAAAATATTAATAAAAAAGCAACATAACATGTATGTAACACAAAAGTGCAAAAGTAAAGCAGCAAATGGTAATGTGGAAGCTGTCTCAAGTATTCCAGTGTATCTAGTTAAGGTTACTGGAAAATGGTAGCTACAGCTAACAAGATATTTTCAATGTAGCGAAACAGCTTTATATTAGAAGAGAACTCAATGCCTGGTTTCAAGGTGTCCAAGGACAGTGTGACTGTCTTATTGTGGGCTAATGAATCAGATGACTTTTAAGTTGAAACCACTCTGAAAGTCACCAGATTTATCAACCCCTGACGGTTAAGTCTAATCTATCTTTGCACTATAAATGGAAAAACAAAACCTGATGACAACACATCTGGTAAAACATGGTTGACTAGATATTTCATATCCTCTGTTGAGATCTACTGCCTAGAAACAAGATGTAGTTCAAAATATTACTGATCACTGACAACTAACCTAGCCCCTAAAAGAAATCTAAAAGAGATGTACAAAGAGTTTAACATTTTCCTACCAATATAACCTAGAATCTGCTATCCATGGAACAAGGATTAATTTCAAGTCAAATTACTTAAAAATACAGTTATTAAGGCTATAATTGCCTCTGGAAAGGATTCACCATTCTAGATGCTATTTAGAACACTGATGAGGGGGTGGAGAGACAGTGCTGTGAGTAGGGCTCTTGCCTTACACTCTTGCCGGATGTGAACCCATAGGGTTTCCCAAACACTACAAAAAAGCTCTATCCTTCGGGCAGAGCAAAGAGTAAACCCTGAACACTACGAGTATGGCCCCAAACTCAAAAGCAAACAAAGAACATTAATGATTCATGAAATGAGATCAAAATATCAGTATTAACAGGTGTTTGAAAGAAGCTGATTCTACTTCTGATGGCTTTGAGGAATTTTAAGAAGTCAGTGAATAAAGTAATTGCAAATTTGGTGTAAAGGTAACTGAACCGATGCAATCTTATAACAAAATTTTAATACATAAGAAACTGGATAAGTAGTTATAGACGCGCGCAAGAAAATTTGAGAAGGAATCCTGAAGATACTATAAACACTGTGGAAAGGAGGAGTTAGACTATTACATAAAATCGAGGTTCAGAGCAATAGAATAGTAAGTCTATTGCTCTACCTACTACCTTGTAGGTTCCTTGAAGATTCTCAACATCACACATGGTCCCCAAAGCCCTGCCAGGAGTGATGCCTGAGATGTAACGCAGAAGGCATTCAAGCTCGATTAATAACGCATCAACACAGAAGGGCTAACCTAGCATCTTAGTATTCTCTTATACAAGGGCTTAATAGCTCCATGATGAGATACATAATCTTCACCACCTTTTTTTTTTAAAAAAACATGTTTTGATCATTCTTATAGCAAATTATAAAAAGCAATATGAAATAATAAGGTACAAAGGTACAAAATAAGGTAAAAAAAGAACAAAATAAGGTACAAAGGTACAAAATAATAAGGTACAAAGTTGCTGAAAATTATTGGTGTTAGTAAACAAACATTTTTCAACATCGGGACTCCACAGCTCATCAGAGCTCAACCCAGCAGAAGAGCTGATCATAAGCTCTGCTTGTCAGAGTACCACCCCACAGCAGTCTATTTCAAGCCCAGGTATACCTGATTCAGAAACTTAGATCTACGAGGCAGAGCTGCTACAAGTTCTCCCTATGCCCAGCCGATCATGAGGCGCACAGAAGGGAAGGTGGGTTCTAGCCTTGGCCCGCCATCCCAGTAGAGCCTCGCAAGAAGCCAGAGGAACCCACACACTATGAGGGCCGCCATTTTCAACATCTGGACTCCACAGCTCGTCAATGCCTCACCCAGCAGAAAAGGTGATCTTTCCCTGTCTTGCGTGGCCACAAAGCAGCCGTGTGGTTCATCAATAAATGTACAAGATGAGAGGCTACTACAAGAGTATCGCACCTGACAGAAAACCTCGTGCAACACAACCACAGCCATCCTCAAGGTCTGGACCCTACACAAGGACACAGCCGATTCCAGAAGAGACGCTGAATTCAAGCCAGGCATGTGGGACTCAGCCACGTCAACCAGGTTTTTGGAGGGCTGGTTCTGGGGCTGCACCCACCCATCCCGGCTTGCCCCACAAAGGCCTGGAGGTCCCACCCAGATCTGCTGCTGCGGCCCTAGGTGCCAAAAGCCAGGTATTCAGGTGCAGGGCAGCCTTCCTGCCGGCCTTCCCTGCACTAGACTAATGGGTGGAGTGGCTTGGGGACAAGTTTGGCCCCTTGCCTTGTTCCTCACCAAGCCCCCCAGAGGTCAGAAAACCTCACACAACACAACCACGGCCATACTCAAGTGTTGGGGAGAGCGCTGGGGTCCCCCGACAGTGTCAGGACAGAAGTTGTCTTCTACCTTCAAGGCTGCCGGTGGAAGAGATGAAAACTCACAAGTCCGGGGAAGTTCCTAAAAGGCTTTTAATAGTACAAAAGCTCTACCACCACAATCCAATATAATGAAAGAACTCTAGCTCTGGTCTGAACTTAAGACCATACAAAAGAGCAGAAGTCTCCCACCAAAAAAGAGAGGATCTTACCCGAGAGGAGTACTACCCAAAAGAAGGGGAAAGAAGGTGAAGTGGTCTCAAGTCAGTCCCCTTACATACACCAAAGTAATCCGTTTTGTGACAGGGGAGGGTCGTGGTCAATAAAGAACCCTAAACAGATTGTAGAATGGTGGTGTCACACCCTATTACAGGTATAAACAAAGGTTATGCCAAGGATTAATCTCTTCTACGAGATTATCTCTTATGTAAAACACTGGAGAGAGAGAGAGAGAGAGAGAGAGAGAGTGCTGATATAAAGTAATACATCTTAATTTCATGACCTTCATATAATCTAGATGGTACCCACAAGGTCCTTCTTATTTATTATCTGCACCAGGGTGATTCTGAATATCTCAGTTCTCTGTATACTTAAAGAGTGACACTCGCCTGCTTGAGAGCAAACTAATATGATCCTTACTATAATCTTCCTATAGTCTCAATGTTCCCTTCTTTACCGACGAAATGGCATGTCGGATTTCAAAAGGGAGAACGTTGGGAACAACATAAACATCCTGTGGAATTTGGTATGTGGGCAGGCGGAAGTGGTTATCCAAGAGATCTGAGTAGAAGTCATGGATAATCTTCTCCATTGCCTTTCGGGAGGATGTGATAGATCCATCAGGACGTCAGAGGGCAGTCAGCTTGGTCTTACAGTTGGTGAAGGACAGGTGGGCGTTGCGAATGCTTTTCCTGGCTTCTGCTGCATCTTCCAGTATTTCTGCTCTTCTCTCTTTGAGGTCTTCCTTTATCACTTCTCTGCACTGCTTTGCGAGCTTGGGCGTTAGCATTTGATCGCCTGAGGCTCACACCTTGCCATGTTGGCGAATAAGCGCAAGAGTTTTTTTTGTTTTTTGTTTTTTGTGTCACACCTGGCGATACTCAGGGGGTTACTCCCGGCTCTTTACTCAGGAATTACTCCTGGCAGTGCTCGGAGGACCATATGGGATGCTGGGGTTCGAACCCAGGCCAGCATAGGCCGGCCGGTAAGGCACAAGCCCTACCCGCTGGGCTATCGCTCCGGCCCCAAGCACGAGAGTTTCTGAAGACAGGCGTCCTTTTGTGGCTTTCTGCTCTCTCGGCATTCTTCACACAATCATGGAGGTGCTGAACCAGTCGGTTGTATTCTTCATCGATGTCATCAATGATGGTATCTTCCCATGTTGCCGCAATGGTGCCAAAGAGTTCCCAGTTGGTGGTCGTTCTGGGAGTTCTCTTCTTAAACTTTGCAGCCTTTTCTCCTCATTGCATGACGTAGAATTTTGCATGAAGAAGACGGTGGTCCGATCCTGTTTGGAATTTTGGGACGACAGCGACATCGGTCAGGCAAAACCTTCGATTGAAGAGGATGTGGTCATTTTCATTGTGGAACTTACCACCAGGAGATTCCCTTGTCCAATGTTTCGCTTCAGCCTTCTGGAACTGTGAGTTCCCATGAATGGTAAAGAAGGGAACAGCACCAGGCCCAGACAAAGTCAGACCCGAACACCTGAGAATATGACATCGGTATTCATCAATACACTGGTTCGGCTCTTCAAACGATACCTGTCTGAATGTAACGTGCCCTCCCAATGGAAAACCAGCAGGACAGTTTTACTGTTCAAGAAGAAAGGAGACAATTGACACAATATTGATCACATTCAGATGGGGCAACTATCGCCCCATCTGCCTGTTGCGTCCGTCATCTACAAGCTGTTCACTCGAGTCATCCTGAACAGGATTGGCAGAACATTAGATGAAGGACAACCATGCGAACAAGCTGGCTTCTGAAAAGGATTCAGCACAATCGACCATATCAACACAGTAACCAAGCTCATTAAGGTTTGTAGGGAGTTCAAGATGCTGCTCTGTCTCACATTCATTGATTTAAAGAAAGTCTTTGATTCTGTTGAGACCGAAGCAGTTATCGAAGCCCCTAGCCAAACAGGGGTGTTCAAACCCAATACATCAAGATACTTCATGAGCTCTATTACGGATTCACCACCAGGATCTCACCATTCTACAAGGAAGTGGTCATTGATGTCAAAAGAGGGGGTTCGGCAGGGTGATAGCATTTCACCAAAACTCTTCAGCGCCACCCTCGAGAACATCATGCAACAATTAGAATGGGGAAGGAATGGGAGTGAAGATAGATGGTCGGCAACTACACCACCTCCACTTCGCTGATGACATCATTCTAATAACACCAAACATCAGCCAAGCGGCACAAATGCTGGCTGACTTCTCTCAAGTGAGAGAAGGAACCGACTCAGTGGTCGCTCCAGAGTCAGGACGCCTGTCTCGTTTGCCAAGGCATCGAACACCAGAAGGCCTGGACATGTAAAGCAATTTGGAGACGACCGCTGGACTAGAGTCGCTACCGACTGGATCCCAACGGACGTCAAAAGATCATGTGGCCGCCCACCTACACGATGGTCAGACTTCTTCGTCAAGACCTTGAAAAGAACGGTTTGAGGCTCTTCGTATTTCTGAAGGCAAGCAGATGCCATTGGGCTACACTGGCACGTGATAGGGTCAAATGGAAATGTTACTGGCACCTGCTCAAGGAAATCGATGAACAACGGGATGTCTAGTGATCTAGTCTCAACGTAGCCAGGGGTGGTAGTCTCCTGGTAAATTCTAACTGTCCCACACTGGGTGCAGTGGGTATAAGGAGGAGCTGTGCCCAAATAGAAAACATAGAAGTCTTAGTAGATGTATAAGTCAGAAGTTATTCAGAGTCAAGGTGACTTCTGTAACTGCCACACCCTCCATGTTTACATAGAAAAGAGCTCTCATTAGAATGAACCTTGGCTTAAGTAGATTAAGCTTTGAGTGGGTAAAACAGCAAAGCTCCCAAACTAGCTAAACCTGTCATCCAACACTCAAGACCCAAACCCCACACCAGGACACAGCCCGATCCCAGAAGTGCATGGATGCAAACGCCTGCACGATATCTCAAAACCTAGTATACCACAAACTGGTGGGAGTCAGAGGCTGGTATGACAGAGAACAGTGTGCTGGTAATTGTTGTGAATGATGGTGCCATCTAAGAAGTAAAATATTGAATATAACAAAAAGGTACACATAATAACCTCTAGATGTATGTATTGTAATCCAAAATGTGTAAGAGACGGAAGTGAGATGGAGAGAGGGAGAGAGCAAGAGAGAGAATGAGGGAGAGGGAGAGAAAGAGAGGAAAGATAGAGAGAAAAGAGATAAAGAGGCCTGCCATGAAGGCAGGATTGGGGGAGGAGGGAGAGAAGTGGGGACACTGGTGGTGGGAAGGGGGCATGGGTAGAGGGATGGGTGCTGAAACACTGCATAACTGAAACCCAAACGTGAGCATCTTGTAACTGTATATCTCACAACGGTATAATAAAAATATAAAAAA
>JAJIBD010015257.1:0-35887 GCA_021461705.1 Cryptotis parvus | reverse complement strand
GGGGCTGGCAGCTGGGAGTCTTTAGGAGACAAAGCAGTTGTTCTGGGCTTTATGACCTCACCTACGACACAGTGACTCTCTTTGTCCTTTTGGTTTTTGGATTACACCCGACGATATTCAGGCTTATTCCTGATCCTAGGCTTAGTGATCTCTCCTGGACAGGCTAGGGGGGACCATGTGGGTGCCAGGGATCCAACACCTCGGAAGCCACATGCCAGGCAAACGCCCTACCCGCCTGTACTATCTCCAAACCCGTATATATATTCTTTCCTTTTTAACCTTTTAAAGTTTGAAGTGAGAAATACAGTTAAATTTATAAGCATGCATGCAACTTTATAAAAATACACCAGCTTAACTGTACAGCTCAACGGTTCTGCACCCCGTGTATGCAGACACAATACTTATGTGCATGTGTAATGATTATGTGTTCACAGTCCCTGCTGTTTACTTGTGTCTAGCACAGCTTACCCTGGAAACTCACGGCAGCATACTTTTAGGCACGATTTCCTGAGGGCCTTTATTTTTTTGTAAAATCAATAAAATAACAAAAACAAAAAACTGAGGACAGAACATGCTTATCTAGTGGCTGGGCCGAGGTCTGGATTATTGTGAATCCGACTAGGAGAAAACGTGACTGTTGGCCTGGCCGGCCAGATGCAAGAGCTGTGGCAAACGGCCGTATTTTTCGAATCCTTTTCGAATCCTCAGTGGGGTGAGGGGTCGGCCGTGGTCTGTATGTTCCCACTCTCAGATCCTCACGAACAGATGGTTGGAGGCAGGACACGTGGAGCTGGCAGCCGTGCTCTCAGCACAGCTCCTGGCCCGGAGCGGCCATGGAGGGTACTTTTGGGGAACTGATCTTGTCCCTGGAAGTGGGGTGACGTTGACGCTGCTGACCACAGGCTGCATGGAAGTGAGCTGGAGCCTGTCCCGTGCGTGTGAGTCTCTGTGCTCTTCAGAGGCAACCGTTTTGTTTCCCTCTTGGTGGTTAGCTGGGCCTCGCCCCACCCAGACCCCATCCTGCCCCTAAATCAGGGAAGCGCAGAAATCGGGAAATGGGGTGAGTGGGCAGGAAGTGGCCCAGGGAGGCAGCTCCCAAACTTTGCCTGCTTGCTAAGTCAATGATCTACTTCAAGCACTCAAAGGAAGTCCTTCCGCCCATTCACCATGGCCCGGACACCTCTTCTGTCCCCTCCATCCCCCAGGTGTGGGCGCTTGGGGACAGGAAGCTGGTCTCCTCGCTGACCTCACCATGGAGGCGACACTGAGCCCCTGGGATATGACGAGTCCTGCCTGGGAAGCCAGACTGTAAACTGTCATAAACTCTTGGGTCCGGGACGGAGCGGGGCTGGGCTGGGGAGGGCGGCCGGCCTGGAAGGAGCTGTGCTGTGGGCCTTGGGCCAGGGTGGAAAGTATGTGTGTGAGCTCATTTTGGAAGGTGGCCTCTGGCCAGTCAGCCCCTCTCTCTCCCTTTCAGGCCAGCTGCCCTGCCCCCTCCCAGGCGGGGTCTCCCCAGCCTCCGAGCTGGTCTGGGCCAGGGCAGAACCCCCAGGCCCACGCCCCACCCTGCCTGTGAGGTGTGCAGGAATTCGGATTTGGAGGTGGTTAGGGAGTGGGCGCGGCCTCCAGACAGTGGGGCAGAGTCACGGGAGTTCCCTTTGGCGCCTTAGGCGATGGGACTGTGCCATCCCACACCCAGCCCTTGCCCTCCCTCCCTCCCAATCTGCTGCCCTCAGCCCACCCGGTCCCTCAGCTCCTGCCTTTCCTTAGAGGACCTCTTCCAGCCCCCAGCATAGGAGGGTCCCTGAGGCAGCACCTGGTCCCAACCCCAACAACCCCCCCCCCCTCCTCGTTGCTGTGTGCCACCCAAACACACAGAGGGGGCCGAGCCATAGCACAGCGCGAGGGCATTTGCCTTGCATGCGGCCAATCGATCCCCTCCCACCCCACGCATCCCATATGGTCCCCCCGAGCCAGGAGCAATTCCTGAGTGCAGAGCCAGAAGTAGTCCCTGAGCATTGCCGGGTATGACCAAAAAAGAAAAAAAAAATTAAAAATTAAAAAAACAAACACAGAGGTCACTGTCTCCCAGAACCCAAGCTGCCACTTGGCCACACAGAGTCCATACTAGGAGAGATCCTCAAGAGTCAGGGTCAAAATCTGCCAGAAAAATAAGGCAGCCCTCCTTGGCCCCTTATTCATTTATTTACTTTTGTTTTAGAGGTCATACCCAGCGGTGCGCAAGGATAACTTCCTGGCGGGGCTTGGGGGACCATATGGGGAAACCAGGTACTGAACCTGGGCCAGCCGTGTGCAAGGAGAGCGCCCGACCCTCTGTGCTGTTGTTTTTTGTTTTGGAATAGGATCCTTGAACATGTCTTGCCTGGACCTTGGTTTCCACATCTGTAAGTTGGGGGCAGTGCTGGTCCCGTGTCACTAACGGTTTTGAGAGGCTCTCAGCCACGTGGGTTTTTCTCACTACCTCCCAGTGTCTGACGGGGAAGTGGACTGCAGGGACCAGGGGTGTGGGGGGCAAACGGAGGCAAATGAAGGACCAGCAGAGCTGGTCAAGTTCTGTAGGAGGTGGGACGGGGGTCCTTCTGCCCTGACCTCTGGCCTCGGGAGGGCCTGGCTTCCCTTAGACCTTCTCTCCACTCCTCTCTCCACTGCTGACCGGGTGCTTGGCAGACAGTTTTGGAGGCGCAGGCTCAGCTGGGGCAGGAACCCCGGAAAGGAGAGAGTTACCAGGGAAATTTGGGGTTGCCCTTTGTGTGGGTGCCTTGGCTGGCGGTGCACGCCCGCGTGTCCCCATCTATCCTTTCAGAGCCACGGCCCTGGGTTCTGCCCAAACCTCCTCGCTGATTCCTCCTGGCCTGGCTCACACGAGCTGCTTTCGAATACAGGAACTTGGAGCTGTGGAAACTGGGTCAGACCCAGTGGACACAGGGATGAGGCCAGGGAGTCCCAGGGGCCTCTGCTCCCCACCTCCCGCCTGCCTAGTGGTCCCGGGTCAGGCCAGTCCTGGGGTCCTGTGGCCACAGCCCCGCTGTGCTCCCGGCTGGGGCAGCCATCCCCCGCCTCGCCACGCTTTTGTCTTGGGTCCTCCAGCCCCGTCTCTCCCCCTTTGGCTTCCCAGAGCATCTTGTGATCCCAGAAGTGGGGCCAAACAATTTCCTCGTGACAGGGAAACCGCACTCCAGCCACCGCAGGAGCCCAGGGCTTCCCTCCGCCCCGTGGCACCCCTCCCCAGCCTCAGGCTCTCCACTGGCTCCAGCTGTGTTTTGCACAACTCCCACTGGGTCACATCTGTAATTGCCCCCAGATGTGGACCACAGAAAACACAGAAGGGGCCATGAGCTCATCCTGGAGCTCCGTGCCACCTCCAGACACCCCCTCATCCCCTGCCCTCCTCGGCTGCCTTCTCGGGTCCTGATCTCCCCAACACCCCTGCACACAGGCCCTGCCGAACAGCTGGAGGCCTAGTGGAGGGTCAGGGTTCCTGGTTGGCAGGCTGGTAGGGTACCCCTTCTGCCAAAGCAATCACTACAAGCCATCCCGAAGAGCAGCTGGAGAGGCTGGCAGACGTGGGGCCGGGATCTTGGAGGCTGCCTGTGGAGGGGGTCTGGGTCAGAGCCCGGGTGGGCTGGGCTGAGGCAGGAAGGGAAGGGGGGAGGAAGAGAGGGGCTGCTCCCCTCCAGCTGAGCTGACTCAGCAGCCAGTGATTCCTCCCTGCAGGCGGTTTCGGAGGAAGGCTGAGTCCCCCTGCCTGGGAACCTGGTCTGGGGTGCAGTTTCTTTTTTTTTTTTTTGGGGTGCAGTTTCTAAGGAAAGAGGAAACAAAGTCTGGATAAGCTGCCCCCAGCCTGGCCGCTGCCAACTGGGGTGATCCCAGAGGAAAACAAAACACGGTTCTCCCTGGACCGCGAGCACTTTGGGGCTCTCTCTACCCCAGTCACGGCGCACAGGCCTGGAAGAGGCTTTAAATCTGGTGCCGTGGCAGCAGAGCCTGAGGCCACGACAGGGCTGGGAAACCCTGGTGCCACACAGAGGCCTGAGGAAACAGGGTCTGTAGCTGCTCACAGGACGGCCATGGCAAGTCAGGTTTTCTGCTTGGCCTGTCCCTCTGACCACTTCCTCATGCCTCAGGCAGCCCCGGGTCTCAGAGGTACGGTGGGCGGTGGACCACCCACGGCCGGTCCTGCGTGTGCAACATGGCCTCCACCCCGCCCCCTTATCCACCAAGGACCCGCATATTCCTTCATGAAAAATGCCTGAACCCCGCCTCATGGAAAAAGCTGCTCACGAGGCCATGTTCCCCTCCCTCCCCACTGGGCCACAGCACAGAAGTGAGCCACACAAAGAACGTGAACATCGTTTATTCTCTGTGGAAAGGTTGAACAAGGTCAAAAACGTCCTTCAAGGGCACTGACCCAGCCCCGCCCTGCAGGTTCCTGGGGTCGGATGCCTCTGCCCCCCCACCCCCACCCCTCCCCATGCCCCTTGTTAACAAAAAGGAACAATTTGAAGGGAATTCATATATAATAATTATAATAAAAATATACATTAAACAAAACAAAAAAACCCAAACAAGACAAATTTAGCTGAACTGCCAGCACCGTTGACCCCTTTCCCCACCCGGCACCCCTTTCTTCTCACTCCCCGCTCAGGGGCCTAAGTCCCCGGTACCTTGGCCACCCCTGGTGGCTGAAGGGGACTTCCAATGGGCCGGGACAGATGGGCTGAGGGGGCAGAAGCCCAGCTGGATGGGCTGAGGGGGGCCCTCGAAACGAGGAGCTGAGAACATCCAGGCATGTCAGGTCACTGAGGGCTTCTGGGGGCCTCCTCAGCGGACTTAAGGCGGCTGCTCTCACCCACGGCCCAAGGGCCAGTCCCTGATGTAAGCCCTTTCTGCCCTCTCCTGGACAACCCCACTGCCCACCGGCCCTGCCCACCACACTGTCTGAAAAGGCACGGATGCGCAGGGGGTGCCTATGTGCACCCTCCTGGCTCCAAGCCCACCGTGGTGTCCCTGCTGCCATCCTGCCCCCTCCGTCCTGCTACACCTGCTTTCGGTCCCATCCCATTCCCAGACTGTGGTGTCCCTGGGTGCCTGCCCCAGCTGCCTCATTTCATCAAGTTTCCTCCTCCCTGGCCTTCAGGCCCTCCCCCGGGCTCTGGCAACTATCTCCCCTTGGCCTCCCTGCACCTGGTACCTGCGCCCCTGGGCTCAGCCCCCTCGCCCCTTCCCACCCCAAGGCCAACGTGCCTCGGTCCCTGCAGCTCCAGCTCAGTGGTCAATGGCTCAGGCTCCTTCTGTGGAGGTTCTCCTCAGGGGCCGGGGCTGTGCAGAGGAACGAGCCTCTCTCCCCTTTCCCCCAAGGTCTCAGGGTGGGGGTCAGCTTCTACCCCCACACACTCTCAGGGTCGCCCCCCCACACAGCGGGCTGGATTCCTTTTAGCTCCAGCCTGTGGCAGGCAGTTGGGCACACCTGGGGGCTGGTGGCAGGCCTGGAGTGCCCAGTTGCCTCCTGAGGTCAGAGTTCAGAGGTTAAAGGTATGTCACGGAATGGAAAAGGAGCAGATGCCCCCACATGACCTTTACCAGTGAGGTCGGAGGGTCCTGCCTTCAAGTGCAGAGCCAAGACATTCAGGTGAGGTGGGACACACGGCGAGCTAGAGGGTTCCCAGGGGGGCAGGGGCTGGGGCGACCCTGCATGGCTCCCGAGGGACCCATCTGGGGAGAAAGCAGGTGGGGGGCGGGGGGGGAGAGGCCAGTCAGGGCACAGAGAAGGAGGGAGGTGGGTGCGGGGGCGGGGAGGGGGCAGCCCACCCACTACCACCTGCTGCCACTGGCCCTGGCGGCCGAGTCCCGTGGGAGGCGGCGGGTGGGCTGGCGGGTGGGGGTCAGACTTTGTCCAGCAGGGAACGCTGGCAATAGAGCAGTCGCTTGGGGGGTCCCGTGACGTCTGAAGAAGAAGACGGCGAGGCCCACAGCACCAGGAGCAGCAGCAGCACGGCAGCACCACGGCCGCCAGGCCCACGGCCCGCGCCGCCGGGCTCGCCCACCTCGATGATGATCACCTCCGTCCTCCTCTTCCGTGCCCCCCCATCCGGGTCCGGCCGGCCCCCTGACGGACAGCCCATCCAGTCCCGTAGGGGCTGACTTGGGGTAGCCGGGCTCCACTTTCAGCTTCTGGTTGTTGAATTTCCAGTATTTGTTCCCCTTGTAGAAGTATGTGAAGACTGAGGGCCGGCAAGCAGGTACAGGGACGCAGAGGAGGGGCGCAGAGCCCGGGAGAGCAGGAGCAGAAGGGAAAGCCGTGAGTTTACCAGGCTGAGTCTGCTGAGCGCTCTCTCTCTCTCTCTCTCTCTCTCTCTCCCTCTCTCCCCCCCTCTCTTTCTCTCTCTCTCTTTTTCTCTCTCTCTCTGTTCCTGGGCCACTCCCAGTGCTGCTTAAGGGCTTACTCCTGGTGGGCTCAGGGGGAACCATATGGGGTGCCAGGGATAGAATTCACATGGGCGCCTGCAAAGGCGAATGCCCTACCCCGCTGTACTGTCTCTGGCCCTCTCTCTTTCATTCATGAGGGTCATAATCCTCATGGCTCATGGCTACTTCTGGCTCAGTGCTAATCACTCCTGATGGTGACGGGATGCCAAATTCCCGATGTCAAGTCTGTGTCAGCCCTTTTGCGCTCTTATTTCTCCTGGCCACAGAACTGCCTGTGAACCTTCCTGAGCATCAATTTCCACAGCTGTGAAGTGGGCACATGTAGTACCAGGGCAGAGAAGAGCTGGGGACTGGGGTGTGCTGGGGCCGGTGTGGGCCTGGCAGGCAGGGGGCAGAGGCTCCGCCTCCCCATTGGGTCCTCTCTGCCTTCCTCCTGCTAGTCCCATGCCCTCCCCCTGCCTCCTCCTTCATGCCCTCCCCTGCCTCTCACCTTCATCGCTGCCCTTCATGAACGAGCCTCTGGGGGACTCAGGGATCCCTTCCCAGACTTTGATGTTTTTGGGGTACTCGCTGTCCACTGCCCTCAGCTCCTCGTTGAAACGGTAATACCTGTGGGGAAGTGGGGTGGACAGGGAAGCCCATGCTGGGGTGAGTGTCAGGGCCAGGGAAGGACCTCAGCAGGGAGCAGAGCGGGCTGTGGGCAGGGTGCGGGGACAGGGCCTTGGGGGGTAATGAGGGCCTGTAGCCTGGAAGCGGCGGAAAGTGGGGGTGGGGAGGGCCAGGCTGCCGGGAGCCACCAGAACCCTTAATGACAGTGCGTGGCTCCAGGGGCGGAGGCATCAAATGACCAGGTCTGAGTTGGTGACCCGGTCGCGCCCACTCACTGGGCACCAGGAAGTGACAGCTAAGGCCTGGCCAGCTCCGTCTCCAGAGAAATACGGCAGAGGTGACCTGGGAGGGAGCTGGGGAGGCCTGGGGTGGGGTTCCCTGGGGGGCGGGGGCGGTGGCTTAATGGCTTACTTGTTTCCCCGGAAGAAGTAGGTCTTCCCATTGGGCATCCAGAAAAGCGCAGCGTCCTATCCTGTCGGTGGGCAGCCCCGCCCAGCTCCTTGATATGTTTGGGGTAGCCGGGCTCCAGGGACGCTTCATCAAACACTCCAGTGCTTGTCTCCTGGGGAGAAGGGAGAAGGTGGGCTCCACACCGGCCAGAGAGGTCCTTGGAGGGGGCAAGTGGACGCTGACCGGCTCAGCCCTGAGATGCAGCTGCATGCCTGCTTACCTTTGAAGAAGACAAACTTGCCGTCCTTCCTCCTCGTAGGCGGTGTTAATGGATGCGGGCAGGCCCCGCCAGAACTGGCCAATGGGCATGGGGTAGCCGTCCCATCACCTGGTTATTCCTCACTCGCCAGAACCAGCGCTCCTGGAAGGCAGGTGGAGCACGTGGGGGTCTCGGGAGCAGCTCTCCCACGTAGCCCGACCCAGCCTGCAGCCCGCCTCTTTCCACCCGGGCTCCTGGTCTCTCGGCCTCTTGCTTCTTCTCACCTTGAAGACGAACATCTCCCCTCGGAGCACGGCCACGGTGTCAAAGTTCCCGCCACAAATGTTGGGTCCAGAGGTGGGGTTTTTGGGCCTATCAGGGACAGAGGGCCTAGAGGTGGGCCTGGGGTGAGGCGGCATCTTGGTGGGGGATCCTGATTCACTTCCCTGGGTGAGAACAAGAGAGAGCACTTCAGACAAGGAGGCACACACAGAGGAAGAAGCTCCCTGGAACAGTGTGGGTCTTAGGGGTGGCTGAAGCAACTTGGGAAAGGCCCTGTATGCAGGGAACCCTGGGCTCACAGACACACATACTCATATAGACACACATACAGAGAAAGTCACAGCAGCACAGAACGCACAGACACACACAGAAGAGAGGCGTAGCCCAGAAAGGCCAGGAGGAACCACAGCGGAGGACGCTGACAGGGGAGGTACTTGCCATAGAGTTGCTGGATGCCACGGCGGTCATCATCGGGCAGCACAAAATTCTCAGTGTCCATCCACTGGTAAAAGGGAGCCATGATAGCCGAGGGGTCATTGGAATGCTCAAGGCCGAGGGCATGACCCAGCTCGTGCACAGCCACCAGAAAGATGTCGTTTCCTGCAGGGACAAGGCGGTCAAGGGCGGTCCCTCTTCCTTCAGCTCTCGGCTGCCCCACCAGAGGCGGCAGAGTCACCCCTCAAGCCTCCTTGCCATGTTTCTTCCCAAAGTGACCAATTCCGACGTCCAGTCTCACATTTGGGACGTAAGACACTCAGCCAGTCAGGGCCAGAGGCATAGGACAGCAGAGAGAGGGTGTTTGCCTTGTATGTGACCAACCCAGGTTTGATCCATGAACGGTCCCCTGAGTTCACCAGGAGTGATCCCTTAGCACAGAGCGAGGAGTAACCCCAGAGCACCACCAGGTATGGCCCCAAAACAGAACAAAAAACCAGACACACAGCCAGTCAGAAAACTCTCCTGGGCAGAAAGGAGAGAGAGAGGCGCTGGGGACAACCCACACCCGGAAGAGTGATGGGAAGGGAAGCTGAAGTCCTAGCTGGGCCTCGGTTTTTCTTCTGGGAGCTAGAGGTGAAATCTGCAGAGAAAACGGGCAATGTGGGTATGTTCTGATGACTTGGGAAAACAATTTATTGGGTCAGAGAAGGAACCAGATATAAATAACTCACAACAGGACTCTTCATTGTTTGGGGGCTACACGGTGCTCAGGGAGATATTCCCAGCTCAGTGCTCAGGGAACCACGTGATGCCAGGGATCGAACCTGGCTTCTCACATGCATGCAAAGCCTGTGCTCTAGCCCTTGGACCTATCTCTTCATCCTTCAACACTCCTGTGTTAAGGAATGAAGAGATAGTTTCATCAAGAATCCTTCTTGCTTGCCATGGCCTTCAGACCAGACAACTGTGGTCCCTTGTGATCCTGAGATCTGCAGGGTTTCGCTTCAGGAGGAGCAGGGAGCATTTGTGTCACAGGTCATCTCGTGGGAAGAGCGTCCCAGGATTCCCTCACTCACCATTTATTTTATTTTATTTTATTTTGCTTTTTGGGTCACACCCGGTGACGCTCAGGGGCTACTCCTGGCTCTGCACTCAGGAACCACTCCTGGCGGTGCTCGGGACCATATGGGATGCCAGGGATCTAACCCGGCCGGCATGGGCCGCCACGCGTAAAGGCAAACGCCCTACCCGCTGGGCTATCGCTCCGCCCCCTGACTCACCATTTAGATCTTCATTCCGCACGGTCCAGGGCTCGGCAGAGTCAAAGTGGGTGTCCCCTCCAATGTTGGGACCTGGGAAGTAGGCGTGGGCCAGGAAGCCGCCCTCGCCATCGAAAGGTGTGCTGTCACCATGGAAACCCTCGGCGAAGAAGATCATGATGTCGGGCCTGCTTCTCGTGGCCCTCCTGGATGTAGGAATAGGGCACCTCTCGGAAGCGCAGCGGGGTGGCGCTCTCCCACACGCTGAACGCCTTTGCGGATGGCCTCGAACGTGGCATACTCGCCCACCTTGGGGTGTAATTCTGAATGCTGAGGACCAGACATGTCCAGGAGAGAGGATGGGAGTGAGTCAGCCTAACCAGAGGCCACATTCTCCTTCCCCCGCATGCTCCTGGTCACCCCAGGCCTAACTCAGCTCCCCTGCTGCACCCCAAGAACCAAGGGTTTGGGGAACTGCAGGCTCTAGCATTCGGGACTCTGCAGGTTGCTCTGTCCAGAGGGACAGTCCCCTTTCCTCCCGCTCCCCAGAGAGGTGGCCTTGAGGCTGCTGGCACGATGGAGTGGAGGTCAGTGAATGTGGGAGAGGCCACGGGCGCTGGACTCACCAGAAAGTGATCTCATTGTGCTGCCACTTCAGGCCCTGGATGGCGTAGCGCTTCCTCCGAACATTGGCCTTGATCTCAGCCCCAAACTTATCGGGAACACCACAGCGCTGGGCGCTTCATGGCTCTGGGGAGGTATACGGATGAAAGGTCTTAGGTGATGTGGCGGTGTCTGGCTGAGGCGGCGGTAAGGTGGTCGGGCGAGTGGGCAGGGGATCAGGCATACACGGAGCAACCGCTCTGGTCAGTGTGGTACAGGGGGTGCTGACGGATTCCTGCCGGGTCCTGCACTTACTTCATAGTGTCTGCATCAGCCTTGCCTGTCACTCGCAGCCCGTAGAACTTCTGCATGGCGGCGATGGCAGCGGAGAGCGACTGGGGCGAGCGCTGAGTGTGGGTGCGCAGGTCCCCAGGGGGCAGGTAGCCATACTGCTGGAGCCAGGCCTGCAGGGAAAGGATCGGGGCTCAGGGTCCCGAGGCCCAGCGAGAGGCCTGGTGCCTTGCTTGGCCTGGCCCTGAGGGAGGGCTTGCAGGCTGGACCCAAACTCTGGCTTAGGTCCCAATATGTCATGTCTTCTTGAAGCGCCTGGCACAAGGGTTTAGGGAAGCTTAGCTCTGGGCTCTGGGTAGACGGGAACTCAGGTGGAGGAACTGAATTCTAGAATGTCATCTCAGAACTGAGATTCTTTACAGCACTGTGTGTGCGTGTGTGTGTGTGTATGGGTGTGTGTGTGTATGGGTGTGTGTGTGTGTGTGTGGTGGGAAGGACATGGGTTTGGGCTATACCAGTAGTGTCTGGGGGACCATGGGGTGCCAGGGATGGAACCACTGTAGACCACAAGTGGCAAGTGTCCTGTCCCCCTACTCTCTGCCTGGCACCTCCTTACAGCACCTCGGTGTTAAGGTTCTTGCAAATTCAGCATCTGTCTCAAGGCCAGGTTGGGCCATGAAGTAAAGAGACTGGAAGAGGCTGAGGGCACAATACTTGGGGAGGTGTGGTGGGCCCCCTGGGACAGGACCCTACAACTCAAGGATCCTCACAGCTGAGGTCATTTGATCACAAGGGCCTCCCCTAGAGAGGGCGGGGGGGGGCAGGGGCAAGAGGTGCGGGGATGGGATTCAGAGCCCTGGATATGCCAGGCCTGTATCTACTCTGTCACGGTTTCAACCCGGTCAAACCGGGAAAAAACAAATGCTCACTCACATTCTTTTTTTGAGCCACACCCAGTGACGCTCAGGGCTTACTCCTGGCTCTGCACTCAGGAATCACTCCTGGCAGGCTCAGAAAACCATATGGAATGCCAGGGATCAAACCTAGGTCGGCAGCATGTGCAAATGCCTTACCTGCTGTACTATCACAGGCCCTAAACGCTCACTCATAAACCTTAGAAGCAGAATTTATTTCACCCAGGGACCCACAGAGTTGGTGCTCTTTCAGTCTGGGCCCAGAACAAAGGCAAAGCAGGGAATTTATTCTCTATTATCCTCATGTACACGATGGGATGTTCCCTTGGAAATGACCACAAAGTTAAAAGTGGGAGATAAATGTTTCAAGTAGGACCTGGGCAGGAAATTTGGAAATGTGGGACTACGAGGGAGGGACTCTACGTGGGAGATAGATGGATGGCACCCAGAAGGAGGGTCCCGGAGAGGCCTCATAAGAGTGGCATGGCCTAGGGGAGTATCTGAGCCAAGCATGCCACATGACCACAGAACTCTGTCCCTATCGTAAGAACTTCCTATTTATTGGCTTTTGGGCAACATTCAGCGATCTTCAGGGCTTAACCCCTGGCTGTGCACTCAGGAGTCACTCCTGGAGGTGCTCGGGAGACATATGAGGCTCGGACTGAACGCTGCGTGCAAGCAAGGCAAGAGCCTTACCCCTGCTGTACTACGGCTCTGAACCCCATGGAGGGTCTTTTATAGAATGGAGGGCACAGGAAGCTGGGGTCTGGGGTAGTGAAGGGTGAGATCCATGCCCAGAGCCAGGAGGATGCCCAGGAGTCCATGCCCAGACCCTGGAGCAATAGCGGCTGATATAGGGCTCATGCCCATCCGAGATTCTTAGTGGACCGGACTAGGAGATGGTGGATGTAAAGACCACTTAATACCTATATTTAATTTTAGGGATGTTGTGAATTGTTACAGCCTATTGATGTCAAATAATAAAGCTGGGATTTTGGTGTTTGAGAGGTACATAAACTCCAAAGCCCTGCTGAGGGAAAAGTTGGCCTTTAAGAACAATGAGGGGGCTGGAGCGATAGCCCAGTGGGTAGGGTGTTTGCCTTACACGCGGCCGGCCTATGCCGGCCTGGGTCTGATCCCCGGCATCCCCGGCATCCCATATGGTCCCCCGAGCACCGCCAGGAGTAATTCCTGAGTGCAGAGCCAGGAGAAACCCCTGAGCATCGTCCGGGTGCGACCCAAAAAGCAAAAAAAAAAAAAAAAAAAAAAAAGAACAATGAGGAGGGCCGAGAGATAGTACAGGCGGGAGAGATGGTACAGGGGGTAAGGCTGCACACTCTGTTGGTTCAATCCCCAGCCCCATCTATGGTCCCCTGAGCACAGAGCCAGGAGTAAGCCCAAGCACTGCCAGGTGTGGTTCCAAAAAAAGAACAATGGAAAAAATTTTCCTGAAGGCTGAAAGAAAAAGAGGCCAAGTTAGTATGGAATCTGAATACGCCTGGATTTTCCGAGTGGCGGCTCCCAGCTTTGCCTGGGCCAGCACAATGTAGAGAGGGCAGAGGCTACGGGCTGGATGTCCGGGACTTCCCCCCAGGTCCCGAGGTGGGGGCAACACTCCTGCATTGGGGCTGGGGGGTGATTCAGGAGCAGCTGACAGGGGAAAATTGCAACAGGGCTCTTGGAGTTATTCATTTCTCAAGACTGATGAGGAGTGAGGGCAACCAAGAAGTAAACAAGCCATCCTTCTCCCCCCCCCCCCCCAAGAGGCCAAGCCAGACCCATCCCAGTACCACCCAGCTCTGCGAGCCCCCAGGTTTAACTGTTAGCACCCCAGAGGGGAGCAGAGGGGGGTATGCTGGCCTGGGCTGCTCTCGGGACGTGTAGGCCTGCCCTGGCCTGTGCTGGCTGAAGTCACAGCTGGTGCCCCAGGGAGGCCTGCTGTGGCCTGTCCCAGGGCCCAGGAAACTCCAGTGCAGGTAGGAATCTCTCACTCCCACCCCCCAAGGCTAGGCACACCTTAGGCTTATTTATAACCAGGGAGTTTTGGGGTGAGGGTGGGGAGCCGTGTCATTCCTACAGCTGGAAGTGAGAACTGAGGTCAGGCCCAGTCAGCCTTAAGCTCAGAAAGGGGAATTCTCCCAGGGAGGAAGAATCGATACCCAGGCCCCCTCCCCACCCGCTTGTCTCCCAGGGAGGGCTGAGTGCTGGCACCGCCAGCTCCACCTAAGAGCCAACAGAGCAAAGTGGTGCCTTGGTGAAGAAAGGAGTGTCCCGGGAGTCAAGAGGACGGCCAGGCCTAGGGAGGGGGGCCCCTCTTCTTATTCCTCCCAGGCCTGGGCTTTCTTCCCTGCCTCTGGCGGAGGGGGGAGGGGGGCAGACTCTGAGCAACAAGCTGGAGCTGCAAAGGAGCGATGAGGTTGGAACCACAGAAGGGGAGCTTGTGTCTGCGGCTGGGTGGGGACCGCAGCAGGGCCAGACAGGCCCAGGGGAGCGGGTGCAGGACTGTGGAGGGGAGGCCCAAGACCCATGACAATCCGGCTCTCCTCCACATCGGTCTGGAGAGGCAACAAGTGTGTGGGTGAAAGAAGCCCACCTGGCTTTGTCTGGGAAAGCGAAAGCCGAGGACTCTCCCCCAGCCCCTGGAGAGGGCAGGGGATCCCGGCTGCCCGGCCAGGCCTGCTCTCTCCTCTGCCTCTTATTCTTCCGGGACCCAAATCAAGTGGTGGTTCTGGCACTGGGTCTGTCCATGACCACCTCATCGAGCAAGGGAGGGAAAGGGAGCAGGGGTGCGCAAAGGGGCAATGGGCAGCCCCCAGAGGCGAGCTGCTTTGTTAGCGGTCCCCTTGCTGGACTCCAGGCCTAGGAGGAGGAAGGTCCTCCCCTGGACCTGCAGAGGATGAGCCGGACAGTGCTTCTCTGGGCCTGACGCCCATGCCCAGGGCCACCACCACGCACACACACACATACACGCACGCACGCACACACACACACACGCATGCACACACACACACGCATGCACACGCACATACACGCGTGCGCACTGTTCCTTCTGGGGCAGTTTGGCTGGGGTGGGTCCAGGACAGATCAGCCAAGTCCTGATCCCCTCCCCCTTCCCCAACCCTCCCTCCTGACCGCACCCAGGCCCTGGCCGGCGAGTGGGCTGGGAGGGCCCAAAATAAGAAACTGATCGAATCCGACTCCTACCTTCACCCTAAAATAAAAGAGAGAGGGAAAGAGAGGAAAAAACTTCCCAGACTACTCCCACGCTGCTTCCTCCCGGGCCGGGTGGGCCAGTGTGTGTGGGGGGGAGCGGGGCCGAGGGGCCGCCCCCACCCCAAGTGCGGCTGTGCAGGGCCGGGCCCACCCCATTCCCCAGTGAGACCCCCCACCCCAGACTCCCAGCAACTGACACAGAGAAACAATGAACAGAAACAACATAAAGGGCCCCAAAGGCGCCGCCGGGGGCGAGGGGGCAAAGGAAGGGGTTGCGGCGGCGTCCGGGTCGGGCAGCGGGCTCACAAGGAGGCATTGTGCGCTCCAGAGTGGGCGCCGCGCCGGCCCGGACACTGGACTTCAGGGCTCCGGGCGGGACCGTGGAGGTCCCAGGAGAAGAGGGCAGCGGCACCCCGCGCGCGGGAGCCAACCTGGCTGCCCGCCGTAGGTCCGGAGTCCGGGGTGCCTGCGCGTGAGCGCGGGCTGCAAAGTCAGAGAGTGACCAAAACACGCGCACGGGAAGGGGAGCCCCGGGCCGGACACTGGCTGAGCAAATCCCGGCAGCTCGCCTGCTTCCAAGTCCTTCCAAAGGACTGGTTTCGGGCTAGGCTGCGCGCCGCGTCCCGGGGCGCAGAGCGCGGGGAAGCGCTTCCAAGGCCGGGCGCAGGGAAGAAAGTTGGCGACAGTGCCGGGTGGGGGTTGGGGGCTGGGTGCAAAGAGGCAAAACTTGACTCGCTGGGAAGTTTGGGAAAGTGGAGGGGAAGGGAACAGAGGGGTGGGGGATCATGCGGGTCGGAGCAGAGGAGACACCTGAGAACCCTGCTCTTCTGCAACGCGGAGCACCCCACCTTCCTCCAAAATACCCGGGGTTGAGGCCCGGAGCTCACTTACTTCGGGACTGAAGCTGCTCTGGGCCGAGCCGAGCGGGGCGAGCGCCGTGGCGAGCGTGAGCAGCGGGAGCAGCAGGCTGCGGGCGCGTGGTGCGGCGCGAGGCATGGTCCGCGAGGGTGCGGGCGCTGCGGGCTCCGCGGCGCGGCCCAAGCCTGGGGGTCGCTCCGCCACTCCCCGGGCGCCTTTGTCTCGGCCAGGCACCGAGTTTGGATTCCTCGAGCGCTGTCCGTAGGGAGAGGAGGAAGAGGTGGTGGTGGAGGAGGAGGAGGAGGTAGTTCCTGCAAGCGCCTCTGAGTTCGTCCCCTTTTCCTTTCCGTTTTTTGATCTTTCTTCTGCTTAGTCGGCGAACTGGCTCCGGAGCGCGCTGGGCTCGCTCTGGTCCCTCCCCTTCTCCCACAGCCTCTCCTCCCGCCCCCCGCCCCAAAAGCCCTCCTTTCCCGGTGCGGACGTGGTTGTTTCTGCCTGAATCCAATTACAGCTAAGAGCCAGGGAGGAAAAAAAACCCAAGTTGCCTTTGTGAGGGGCAGGCTGCCATCAGTAGGGGTTGAGGTCGCGGCCCAGAGCAGGGGGCGGTGGTGGGGAGACCCAGGGGACGGGATGTGGCCGACTTTCCCCCTTAATCATATTTCGGGTGGCTCCATTCCTCTGGTATTCAGCATTTGTCTCACCTCAAAGTGCTGAGCACCGGCGGCGGCGTCTGGGGCGCTGCGGCCCGGCTCGCCCGGTCCATGAAACCGCGTTGGGAGCCCTCGTACAACTGAATCCAAACTTTCGTCCGTGCTTTTAATTTTTTAAATCTGGTCGGGATTCGCACTGTGCCTCACACAGGCAGGGCAAGGGGCCCTCTGCAGGGCTACATCCCACTGCCCTCTCCTTTCAGTTCTTGACAACTACCTCTGCCAAAACAAACCCACCGCCCAGAAACCGGGCTACCCGCAACACACAGGATCTAGGGGTTCTGTCCTTGTAGGAAGACAAATGTGTTCCCTTTATTATTATCATTGGCAACCTGGCTGCTCCCTGAATTAGAGCTGGCGGGGAGCAAAGGGCGCAGGGCCCAGGAATCTGGGGAAAGGCACATCAAGCCTGGGGAAACTGTTAGAGAAGGAGACGAGGTTTTCCCTGTACCTGGTAAAGGAGGTGATTCCTTTCAGATGACAGCTTGGGAGTAAGTAACCACTGAGAACAAAGGTGGAGCGTGCAGGGAGGTGGAATCCCTCAAGTTGCCAGGGGGAAAGGGACAGGTAAGCAGTGGAGGCAGATCCTGGAAAGCCATTCGGCAGAAGCAGGAAAAGTGTGGGGAGACAGAAAATTCCACCATCAGCGAAATTTAAGATCCAAGAATTGCACTGGTCAGCGAGAGAGGAAGGAGGCAATGGGGAGGAGGGGAAGAAAGCTGGGAAAGGACTCCAAGGCTAGATAGAAATCCCGCCAGGTAGGGTGCTCCAGAAAGCCCAGACCTAGAAACGATGACATGTTTGTGGCAGAAAGGTGAAAAACCCCGGAATTCACTGCAGGAGGGGGTGCAGCGACAGCCTAGTAGGTATAGAGCGTGCCTGCCTCACATGCCACTGACCCTGGTTCGTCCCCAGCACTCCATAAGTCCACCAAGAGTGATCCCTGAGCACAGTGCCAGGAGTCAGCTCTGAGCACCACTGGGTGTGGCCCCAAAACAATTCACTGCAGGAGCCATGATGGTCATGAAAAGGTTTCCCGGCTCCTGGGCAACTCACGGGTTTGTAGGTGTGCAGTGGGAATCAGACACCTATTCCACAGGAATGAGACCCAGCACCTCCACAGCCCCTGCTACACACAGACTGGGCTCAGGACGGACAGGCCTTTTCTGCAGCTAACCTCTGGAATGCAGTCAGAACCCAGAGAAACCTCAGAATCCAATTCTTCAGACAATGTGCAACACCCACGTCGGTGTGGCATTCTCCTGAGCAGTTTCTCTAAAGTTTAGAAAACTGACACTGGTTGCCTCAGCTGGAAAAGCTCTGTCCAACACAACATTTATTAAATGCCCAACAGCAGAGAGCCCGAGCCCGAACAGCCTGCGGAGGGGACTGAAGGCACGGCCACAAGCAGGAAGACGGCGTAACTCCTTTCTCATGCTCACAGATCAAACACTGCTCATGGTCTGGCCAGTCCTACGGCCTGAGAGGGAGGGAAAAGTATCTCAGAGCAAGGCTGGACTCAAGCAGGGGTGCGGGCCTGGAGCCAGCCCTGCCAGGCTGTGACCTCACTGTCCGTTCTTCCCGGCACCCGGGTTCTGCTCTGAAGACGGATGGGGAACAATGAGGGCTCTCTGCTGCTTGGGAGAAGGTGGAGGCAAAGGCAGCCAGAGAGACGGTCAGCAGGCCGGAGACTCAGCCGCTTACTGGCTTGGCCGCTGGCTCCGGAGCCGGCTCCCTTTGGGCTTGAGGGCGTTCTCCCGCTTCCTCTCTTCTTCCTGCAGCAGCTCCTGCTGCCGGCGCTGCCAGGCCTGCACCCCAGCATCCATTTCCTGTGAGAGCAGCACGACTCGTCTCTGAAACAGGAAAACATTTTGTGGCTGACATCTGGGCTCTGAGCACCAGGTACCCTTCCACCCTCACATCAAAGCCGAACGTCCGTGGCTAAAGGGCAGCACTGACAGGGGCCGGGGCCTGGGTGGGAAGCAGGCGGAAGGCAGCATGTGTGTGGCACATGTCTCCCGCAGCCCTTCTCACGGCACGGTAGACACTTCGGTACAGGGGTACACATTAGTTTAGGGGACAGTCGGGCTTGAGACAAATTATGCCTTTAACATCTGCTCTCCAGTCAAACACAGGCTGCCCTGGCTGGGGCTCCGGTCACTCACAGCAAACTGTTCCCGCTGGGCTCGTCTCCGGAGCTGGCCTTTCATTGGGGGAGCAGGGGCGGCCATCTGTAGGGGAAGTGAGAGAACAGGCAAGTGTCAAGAGATGGCCCGCCGTGCCACGTGCAAGAAAGCGCTGAGAGAAATGAGAGAACAGGGCCGGAGAGATAGTCCAGCGGGTAGGGCGTTTGCCTTGCGCGGCTGGCCCGCGCCGGCCTGGGTTTCATCCCCGGCATCCCATATGGTCCCCCGTGCACCACCAGGAGTAATTCCTGAGTGCAGAACCAGGAGTAACCCCTGAGCATCGCCAGGTGTGACCCAAAAAAGCAAAAAACAAAGAAACAAACAAAAAAAAATGGATCTCATTCCCAAAGAATGGAGACGTTACTGGTGCCCGCCGAAGCAACTCGATGAACAGGAAGACAAGTGACATTTTCTTTCAGCTAAATTCTTGTTAGACCCACTTTAAGCCCTGCCTATCCCAGAAACCCTCTTTGGCTCTGCAGCTTCCTAGAACTGAATGCACACCAATCATTTAGTATCTGTTTTGCCTCGGAACTTTGTTTGCTTTGGGGTCATACCTAGTAGTGCTCAGGGGACCATGAGTGTGTGTGTGGAGGGATTGGACATGTAGTACTGGGAATTGAATCTGGGGTTCCTGCATGCAAGGCGTGGGCTCCAGCCCTCTGAACCATCTCCTCCAGCCAGCCTTGAGACATTCACCTGGCTGTTTGCTTGTTTTTGGGCCTCACCTGGGATGCTTATGGGATACTCCTGGATCTGCACTCAGGAACCATTTTTGTCAGTGCTTGGGGGTACCCTATAGGATTCCAGGGATTGAACCTGGGTTGGCTGAGTGCAAGGCAAACGTCCTACCTGCTGTACTATTTTTTTTTTTTTTTTTGCTTTTTGGGTCACACCCGGCGATGCTCAGGGGTTACTCCTGGCTCTGCACTCAGGAATTACTCCTGGCGGTGCTCGGGGACCATATGAGATGCCGGAATCGAACCTGGGCCGGCACAGGCCAGCCACGTGCAAGGCAAACGGCCTACCCGCTGGACTATCACTCCGGCCCCATACCTGCTGTACTATTGTTCCAGCCCCTTATGCACCTTTGATGGCTGGGTCCTATCTGGTGCGCTTGGGACTATTCATTGCTCTGTGCTCAGCAAGTTACCCTCAGCTGTGCTCCAGGGAATATACAGTGCTAGGTATTGAACTCAGGTCACCTCACACTAGGCAAGTTCTTTTATCCCTACATATATCACCTCTCCAGTCTTGTTTTATGGTATTTAACCATCCCAAATCCTTTTGGAATGGGGGTACATGAGTTCTAAAATATTCATGGCTAAACCAGGAGTAGCACTCCAGATGGAATGGGATGTAATGTACAAGGGAACCAATCTCTATTAACAAGATATAAACACAGAAGTCTTAACCTGTAAGGACTTGTAATCTATAACATTACAGTCTTAACCTGTAATGACCTGTAAAGCGATTAACCTGTAATCTCTTATACAAGGGCTTAATGGCTCCATAGTGAGATACAACAATCTTTACTAACTTTCTCCTAAGGTAACAATTTTTGTTGTTGTTGCTTTTTGGCAATGCTCAGAGGTTACCCCTGGCTCTGCACTCAGGAATTACTCCTGGAGGTGCTCAGAGGACCATATGGAATGACAGGGATCGAACCGAGGTCAGCTGCGTGCAAGGCAAATGCCCTATCCGCTGGACTATTGCCCGGCCCTGAGCAAATTATTTATAGAAGCAATATGAATTTTTTTTTTTTTTTTTTTGCTTTTTGGGTCACTCCGGCGACACTCAGGGGTTACTCCTGGCTCTGCACTCAGGAATTACTCCTGGCGGTGCTCGGGGACCATATGGGATGCCGGGGATCGAACCCGGCCGGCACAAGCCGGCCGCGTGCAAGGCAAACGCCCCACCTGCTGGGCTATCGCTCCAACCCCTGAAATAAATTATTGAGGGCCTGATGTGGGGGCAGGCTTACGGGGTGGTTAAGAAAACTAGAGATAATGGTGGTGGGATTGGTGTCAGAATATTGAATGTCTATCACATACTGTCATGAACACTTTTGTAAACCACAGTGTTTTATATAAAGTGTAAGGGGAAAAAATAGTCATGGTTCATTTTACCAGCTAGATTTAAGTTTCCGGTTATTAGGGACTGCATTGCTAGATTTCATTGTAGTATGTAAGTAATAATAATGGACATGAAGAGAAAGAACTGCTTTCTACAAGGGAACAGTGAAACCTCATCTAAATATTTGAAAGCAAGAGATAAGAGACAATTATCAGGAAACAAATCAGTGTTTATATAGCATGTGCTTAAGTTGGTTGCTTCATTTTATCCATAGAACCACAGGAGTTTTTTTTGTTTTTTTTGCTTTTGAGTCACACCCGGTGATGTTCAGGGGTTACTCCTGGCTCTTTTGCTCAAGAATTACTCCTGGTGGTGGTGCTGGGAGGGACCACATGGGGTGCTGGGATGGAACCCAGGTTGCTGCATTCAAGGCAAATGCTCTCCCCACTTTGCTATTGCTTCTGCCCCAGGAGATTTCTTTTTTTTTTTTAAACAAATGTGAAATGAAAAGAAACAATTCAGAAACCTAACCTAACCCACAAAGTTAACAGAAGCCTGTATAAAGAATCAATTTGGGGCAAGGGCAATAGTTCAAAGAACTAAACATGATCCCTGGCATACCTGGGTCCCAGCACCACTGGGAGCAACCTGAGTACTGTGCTAGGAATAAGTCCTGAGCACTAATAGGTATAACCAGAAAAAAAAAAGAACCAGGGGCTAGGGGGCTAGTAGAGGGCAAGACACTTGCCTTGCACATAGCCAACCCTGGTTTAATCTCCAGTGTCCCACATAGTCCCCAAGTACTGCCAGAGTGATCCCTGAGCACAGAGCCAAGAGTAAGCCTTGGGACTCCCAGATGTGACCCAAATCTCCTTCATCCCCCTGAAAGAGAACCATCAATTTCAAGGCCCGGAGTCTAGCTCTGAGGTACAGTACATGTTTCTCAGGCATGAAGCTCTGGGTTTGGTTCCTGAAACAGCAAAAGATAAAATAACAAAACCTTCAAAGCAAACGTCACATAATTTCTAACGTTCCATACTACTTTAAGGAGATCCTCCAGTAAATAACAAGAAGGAAAAATCTTCAGCATCCTCCTTGGTCACTAATATCTGAGTGCAAGAGGATCAGACTCTGACAATACAAGAAGGGTTCATGTCCAGGTGTCTGTGCCGGCTCCTGCCCGTTCTAGTCCCTGCGACCGCCTTGCGGCACAATCTGAGGCATTCTCTCCTAAAGGCTTCAATCTCATGTGGACCCTGGAGTCCTGTCTAAGGAGGGGCTTCAACTTTACAGGCCTTCCTTCCTAGGCTAACAGCTCTCTCTCTCTCTCTCTCTCTCTCTCTCTCTCTCTCTCTCTCTCTCTCTCAGCTATACCCAGCAGTACTCAGGACTTATCCTGGCTATGTGCTCAGGGATCACTCCTAGTAGGGCTTAAGGAAGCATATGAGATGCTGGAGATAGAACCTGGGTTGGCTGCATGCAAGGCAAGTGCCCTACCCTTTGTTCCATCGCTCTGGCCCCCTACTTTCTCCTATTCATTCCCTTCTACCTGCCTTTCATCCACTTTCCCTCCTCTTACACTGCCCACTCCCACCTTGCTTGATTTTGGAGTCACACCTGTGATACTCAGGGATCAATCACTCCTGGCTCTGTGCTGAGGGCTCACTCCTGTTTGGGGCATACATTGTGCCCATCAGCGAAAAGACAAGCGCCTTTCTCCACTGGGTGATCTCTGCTCCTCTCTCGTGCTGTCCTCCCTGCTAAGAGTGAAGACTGTTTCTGAAGGGGTCTCAGCATTCGAATCTATTTTTTTTTTCTTTTCTTTTTGGTGGTGGTAGTGGTTTACCAGATCAGGCCACACGTACTAGCGCTTGGGGATTACTCCTATTAGTACTCCTGGTCCCATGCTGTGGGTGCAGGGACCAAAGCAGGGCTCTCCCACCCGAACCTGAGCCCTCACTCCATCCCCATCACTGTTTCAGCCCCTGTCTGAGAAGCTCATTTAAGCCACTCTGCAAAGAACTCTGCCAGCACTTGCTAACAAATTTTCAAGGAAGTATCATGCCACGGAAGGGGGATTCCAGACCTTAAAAACATAAAAGAACCATGCTCTCCTTTTAGAGAACCGTAAATCTAAGTGTCCCACCCACCACGGCACAACTGACCTTCAGCTTTATTCCCGCGACCCAATGGGATCCTGTCCAGCTTTACTTGCCAGGGCCGTAGCTTTGTTTACTAAAAACTACAGGGCGCCTTCCCCAAGCCCAAGTCCACAGTTTTATTACGTTTTCCACCCAGACACGCCCCCACCCTGATACCCGCCACCCCCGACTGCCAGCAGCGTCCATGGGGGGAACCTGTCCCAAGAGTCCTTAATTGTCGGCACAGCGCTCACCCGCATAGGACCAGTCCGGAAGCTCCGTCAGGGGTCCGTAGCCGGAGGGGTTGGCAGCCAGGCCCCTGCCTGGGTGGAGGAAAATAGGTGAGGACTCGGCATGACATCGGTCCCCAGATCCCCTACATTGCCACTTACTGGAGTCGCCACTCACTGCCCGCCCGAGCGGTCGCGCTGCAGTGCAGCCTCCGGACACCTGCTGGGGAAAACAGGCGAGAACTGGTGAAAAGTCCGCGCCACTAGCCCGGGTTGGGGGTCTCTGGCCCGCCCACGAGGGATGACAAACCCACGAGTCAAAGCCCGCTTACTCCGGAGGAGAGTCCCAAGCACCTCCATATTGCGCCCGCCGAGCCGGAAGTAGGCGTGGCCTCGACGCGCGCGACGCTACGGGTAAGACGGAAGCCGCCATCTTGGTTGTGGTTTCCTACAAGTGGGCGGTGCCATCTTGGTTCATCGTACGGAACGGAGGGACAACCGGAACCTGGAGCCACACGTATGCATCTTCTGGGATGCGCACGTCCTCAGTGGAAGTGTGTCCTCCCACGGGGCACTGTTCTGACTCTGTTACCCCGCGGCGGTCCTTTAGTGCTTGAATTCTATCCTTTCATCGAAGAGCTTGCTTTCTCCCAGGCTGCAAAACAATAGTCCAGGCTAGAGTGAATCAGTAAAAATTCGGGTTTTGACTCTCATTTATCCAGCAAACATTAAGAGGAAAAAATTTCAAATCTTATTTGGGTTTTGGAATCACGTGGATACTCAACTCTGTGCTGAGTGGGTGGGGAAGGGAGAGGGAAGCTATCTTCTTCCCCCTTTCCCCCATTAAGGCATTGTGTGTCTAGCATTAGAGCCAGGAACCCCTAAGTAAAGGGGGAAAGAGGAAAGGACTTCATGGGTGTCCTGACCGAGTCCTCAGTCTAGAGGAGAAGACAGACACGAAGTCATGCACATACATTGCTGGACTTCTACAGCGAAGATAAATGACGGAAGGAAAGGAATTTTTGTTTGTTAATGCTCCTTTTTGTGTGTGTGGGAGTGGGGGCTACCAGACAGTAATCAGGTGTCCAGGGCCCCTCCAGGGGATCGACGCAGATTCATTTCAGAGGGTGGAGGAGACAGTACTGCTCTGTCCCTGTAGTGCGGGAGACCCCCGGAGGTGCTCAGAGGGGCTGGGCAGGAAGAAGGGTGCTCTAGGATCACACCCTGCAATGGTGGAATCAGGGGAAGGCCTCCAGGCGGCATCTTCTGGTGCTGGGAGACCCTGGGATGCCAGGGGTGGAGTCAGGCCCTATCGCCCCTGAGGCCAAAGTGCAGCCATCTTTCAAGTTAGCGGCTCCTCTAGGCTCAAGACAGAAAGAGAGCCAGGGGGAACCCAAGGTCCTTGGCCTCGCCATAAATGTTTATAATGCTAGGAATAGAAAGCCAATAGTAACTCCATCTTGAAACAGGACAGTTCCTCCTGACCACCCACAAATTAAGAAAAGGGGAGGAACAGGCCTGACCGGAGGCCGCTGACACGTGACTGCAGATGTTTGGCTAAGTCAGGATGTTCTAACCGCTCTGTTTTGCTGTTATTTTTAAGACTAGGAATGCAACACTCAGCCTGCTTATGTAACCCTCAGAGTGTCTAAAATGTAAAGACTTCAGTGAATTGTAAGACTTCAATGTAATACTCAGGGTTCCAAGTCTCTTGAGCTGTAAACCCTCAGCGCTGAGCTGAGTCCCTTGTAAGAGTGTGTTTCTGTGTGTGAATAAACTGCTTTTGTACTTGGTCTCTGTGTTTGCAGTTTATGTGCACGTTAAACAGGACCTGAAGCCCTGGTGGCCTGACAGCCCCCCACGAGGTCCTTGTTCATCCACGAGCCTGTAGCTGGAATTGGATGTAGCAGGCTGTCCGAGGAAGAGGGATTGGTGCTGAGATATGATTCCATGTATTTGTTTCATTTTAGTTTAGTTTTGAGGCTACACCCTCTTGTGCTTGGGAGTGGCTCCTGGCTGTGCTTGGGGGACCATGTGTCTGGATCAAAAAAAGGGATTCTAACTCTTTGAGCTATCTCCCCAGCCCTGATTCAGTTTCGTAAGTCACGACTACCTCATAGTGTCTCGTATCACCCCGGGAAACCCAGTGAGGTAAGGACTTAGGAAGTGGAAAACCCACATCTGTGACTCCTCCTTATTTTGTTGTTTTTCTCTGTGCCTGGGTGGAGACCAAGCTCCTGCACGAGGAGCACCGCACACTGCCAGCTCCATCACCCACTCTCTTCGCCTCCTGCACGAGGAGCACGCACACTGCCGAGCCCATCACCCACTCTCTTCGCTCCTGCACGAGGAGCAGCACACTGCCGAGCTCCATCACCCACTCTCTTCGGCTCCTGCACGAGGAGCACGCACACCGCCGAGCGCCATCTCCCACTCTCTTCGCTCCTGCACGAGGAGCAGCACACTGCCAGCTCCATCACCCACTCTCTTCGCCTCCTGCACGAGGAGCAGCACACTGCCGAGCGCCATCTCCCACTCTCTTCGCTCCTGCACGAGGAGCAGCACTGCCAGCTCCATCACCCACTCTCTTCACTCCTGCACGAGGAGCACGCACACTGCCAGCTCCATCACCACTCTCTTCGCTCCTGCACGAGGAGCACGCACACTGCCGAGCGCCATCTCCCACTCTCTTCGGTCCTGCACGAGGAGCAGCACACTGCCAGCTCCATCACCCACTCTCTTCGCCTCCTGCACGAGGAGCAGCACACTGCCGACGCCATCTCCCACTCTTCGCTTCCACGAGGAGCAGCACACTGCCAGCTCCATCACCCACTCTCTCACTCCTGCACGAGGAGCCGCACACGCCAGCTCCATCACCCACTCTCTCGCTCTGAGAGGAGCTGCACACTGCCGAGCTCCATCACCACTTCTTCGCTCCTGCAGAGGAGCACGAATGCGAGCGCCATCTCCCATTCTTACTCCTGCACGAGGAGCACGCACACTGCCAGCTCCATCACCCACTCTCTTCCTCCTGCACGGGAGCCGCACACGCCAGCTCCATACCCTCTCCGCTCCTGCACGAGGAGCTGCGCAGCTCCTCCTTCCTGGGAGCGCCGCCCCCCACTCTCTCGCTGCCGAGGAACACGCACAGCCGAGGCCGCTCCCACTCTCGCCCTGCACGAGGAGCAGCACCTGCCGGCGCACCACTCTCTCGCTCCTGCACGAGGAGCACGCACACTGCCGAGCCGACCCCTCTCTTCGCTCCTGCCAGGAACACGCACACTGCCCGCCGCCACCACTCTCTTCGCCCTGCAGAGGAGCAGCACACTGCCGAGCCCATCACCCACTCTCTCGCTCCTGCACGAGGAACACGCACTCGAGCCCGCACTTTTCGCTCCTGCACGAGGAGCAGCACACTGCCGAGCCCGGCCACCCACTCTCTTCGCCTCCTGCACGAGGAGCACGCACACTGCCGAGCCTCCGTCACCCACTTCTTCGCTCCTGCACGAGGAGCAGCACACTGCCGAGCCCATCACCCACTCTTTCACTCCTGCACGGGAGCACCACTGCCAGCCCGCACCCACTCTCTTCGCTCCTGCGGGAGCAGCACCGCAGCCCGTCACCACTCTCTCGCTCCTGCACGAGGAGCAGCACACTGCGGCCCATCACCCACTCTTTTGCTCCTGCACGAGGAGCACGCACACTGCCAGCCCGCACCCACTCCTTCGCCCTGCACGAGGAGCACGACACTGCCGAGCCCGCACCCTCTCTTTGCCCTGCACGAGGAGCAGCACACTGCCGAGCTCCATCACCCACTCTTTTCGCCTCCCTCGCTTGACCTTGGGAAGTCATCATGGATTACTTTTAAATAAGAGATTAGGGCCGGAGCGATAGTCCGGTAGGGGGTTTGCCTTGCACGTAGCCGACCCGGTTCGATCCTCGGCATCCTATATGGTCCCCTGAGCACCACCAGGAGTAATTCCTGAGTGCAGAGCCAGGAGTAACCCCTGAGCATCTCCCGGTGTGACCCAAAAAAGCAAAAAAAAAAAAAAAAAATTAAATAAGAGCTTATTAGGGCTGGAGCGATAGTCCAGAGGGTAGGGCATTTGCCTTAAATGTGGCCGACCTGGGTTCAATTCCCTGGCATCCCATATGGTGCCCCGAGCACCACCAGGAGTAATTCCTGAGTGCAGAGCCAGGAGTAATCCCTGAGCATTACTGGGTGGTGACCCCCCCAAAAAACTAAGAGCTTATTTAAGGGGGGCTGCAGAGAACTAGTACAGGGTTAAGGCTTTTGCCTTGCTGGCAGCCGATCTCAGCTTCATGCACCAAACGGTCCTCCAAGCACTGCTGGGAGCATCCCTGAGCAGAGCGCCGGAGTAGTTCCTGAGCTTCCTAGGTGTAGCCCCTAACCATTCCTCCCCAAAGAGTGTAAAGGATAGGCTGTGGCTTACATGAGGTCCTGTGTCTGAGTCCACACATCCCTCCCCAAGTGTGACTTCCACAAATAAACCCTCCTCCTGAGTGAAGGGGAACTGCACGGCTGGAAAGAGCAAGACGGCAGAAGCCCGTGCTTGGCAGCAGTGGCCTTTATTCAATCCCCAGCACTGCATATGGTCCCCTGGGCACAACTAGGAAAGGACCCTAGCACCTGTGGGGAATAGCCTCTGAGCTCAGCAGGAAGAGGCCTAAAGCAAAGGGGAAAAACAAGGGGTGGGAGGGCAGTTACCAGAATAGCCCAGTAGCTTGGAGCACTGTAGCTCACTGGTGGCAGTTCCTAGGCATTGTCTAAGGATTTCCAGCAGTAGGGCCAGAGCGATAGCCCAGTGGGTAGGGCGCTGCCGGCCTGGGCCGGCCCGGGTTCGATCTCCGGCATCCCATCTGGTCCCCCGAGCACCGCCAGGAGTAATTCCTGAGTGCAGAGAGCCAGGAGTAACCTCTGAGCATTGCCGGTGTGAGCATTGCCGCCCAAAAAAAAAAAAAAACCTTTTTATATCACATTTGTGAAAATATTGTGAAAAATATTTTAAGAATGATACTGTGAGTAAAAGTACTGTATAAATGGTGAAACTCCTATAAAAAGGGCATCTTTTCCTTTTTCTTCAGTGAAGTCAGGTAGTTTTTATTGAACAAAACTTCTTCTTTTTTTTTTTTTTTTTTGGTTTTTTGGGTCACACCCGCAATGCTCAGGGTTTCTCCTGGCTCTGCACTCAGGAATCACTCCTGGTGGTGCTTGGGGGACCATAAGGGACACCTGGGATCAAACCCAGGTCGGCATGGTTAGGCGTGCAAGACAAACGCCCTACCTGCTGAGCTATCACTCTGGCCCCTGAACAAAACTTCTTAGAGGGGCCAGAGCAACAGTCCAGGGCATTTGCCTTGCACGGCGGCTGACCGGAGTTCGATCTCCGGCATCCCACATGGTCCACCGAGCACCACCAGGAGTAATTCCTGACTGCAAAGTCAGGAGTAACTCCTGAACATTACTAGGTGAGACCCAAAAAGAAAAAAAAAAAAGACAAGAAAACTATGAGAGGAGAGAGAAGAGGGGAAGTGTGTCCAAGAGAGAACACAGACTTTCCCAGAGTGGAAATAAGCAAGCAAAAACAAACAAACAAAAAATGAAAACATAGAGACAAGCAAGTGAGATATGTGTTTAAGGGAGAACATGGGCTTAAAGACCAAGCTTATGGGGCTGGAGCGACAGCCCAGCCGTAGGGCATTTGCCTTGCATGCGGCCGGCCTGTGCTGGCCGGGTTTGATGCCCGGCATCCCATATGGTCCCCCGAGCACCGCCAGGAGTAATTCCTGAGTGCAGAGCCAGGAGAAACCCCTGAGCAGGAGAAACCCCTGAGCATTGCCGGGTGTGACCCCCAAAAAAAAAAGACCAAGTTTATAAAGGCTTCCCTTACCAGGGCTAGAGAGATAGTAAGATAGTACAGCAGGTAGGGCACTTGCCTTGCACAAGGCTAACCTGGGTTCAAATCCTGTGAGTCCCTTGAGCTCTCCAGGAGTGATTCTTTTTTTTTTTTTTTGGGTCACACCGGCAATGCTCAGGGGTTACTCCTGGCTCTTCGCTCAGGAATTACTCCTGGCGGTGCTTGGGGGATCAAATGGGTGCCGGGATTGAACCCCGGTTGACTGCATGTAAGGCAAACGCCTTACCCCCATGCTATCACTCTGGCCCCCAGGAGTGATTCTTGAGCAGAGTCAGGAATAAACCCTGAACACCATTGGGTGTGGCCCCAAACCAAAAGCACAAACAGCATTCTTTACCATACGCTAAGCTAGACATTAAACACATACTGAATGGGGAGTCTGAGGTAGTGGAGTGACTTATCTGGAAGTTTATCATTTCCTTCTGCAAAACTGGCAAGCTTTTCCGGGAGGTGACTCTGAGCTATTCTTTGAAAGAGGGGAAGGGTGGAACCTGGTTTAAGAGGTAAAAGCAGCTGTTTTAGATAACTATAAGAATGGTATAGACTAAGGCTGAATCCAAGAAGGGATGGAAACTCAAGTCTCTTGGCTGTAGGCCAAGAGAGACCCCAAAATTAAGCAAGGGAAACAAGATTACATTTTTGTAATCATAAACTCAATTTAAGTATCAAAATGCAAATGATATAAATTATTTCATAAAAATATCATAATAAACCTGTAATGTAGATATCACAGGAAGCAATCATTGAACATATTACTTGTGGTTTCAAGAGATCAGGAAACAACCAAAATGTTACTGGATTTATTGGTCATTTTTTTGTTGGTTTGATTTGATTTTTGGACCACATACTCAGGAATCACTCCTGGTGTAGGTCGGGGGGACCTTAGGCAGTGCTGGAGATTCAAATGAGGTCGGCTGAGGAGGGGGGGATAACTTATTGAATAAGGAGCTAGCTTTGCATGCAATCAACCTGGGTTTGATCCTTTGCATCCCATATGGTCCCTGAGCACCACCAGGAGTAATTCCTGAGCATCACTGGGTATGGTCCAAAAATCAAACAAAAAAAAACAAAAAATGAAACCTGGCGATAGGGGACTGGAACGATAGTACAGCAGGGTAGGGAGTTTGCCTTGCACATGGCTGATCAAGACTCAATCTCCATCAGGGGTTGGCCATTCCCCCCTCCATTTTGTCGAGCCTGGTGGCCCCGCCCAGGAGCTGCCCTGGGGCCACCAGCCATAGCATGAAGAGCCTCACAAGCTGCTAGGGAGGCTGGAACTCGGCTCGCCCCGGGCCCAGCTGACTATGGGGACCCCAGGAGGGCAGATGGGTTTTGGGAGGGGGCCCATCACCTCTGGGGGGGTCCCGGAAGCAGCCGGATGGGACTCGCCCATCACACTAGCCACCATTTTCGCTGTCCGGATGCTGGGAAACTGCCTCATGACCAGATTAACAGAGCAAAACCAGCTGCAAGCGGCGCGCAGTCCATCAAAATAGTGGAAACAGTAATGTCTTTTAATGCACTGCATTCCACGAAGAGCAGGAAAGTTTGTTGGGAGGGAGATATAAAGAGGAAAGAAATGACATACAGAACCCGCCAAGTAGTTGAGGTGTGGGAGGGGGAGGGAGGTGGGGACATTGGTGATGGGAGATGGGTTTGGGTGGAGGGATGAGTGTTGGAACACTGTAGAACCAAAACTCTGCATGAGCATCTTTCAATTGTATGTCTAAAATGGTGTAATATTATTTTGGGGGAAATAATAAAATAAAATAAAATAAAAAAAAAAGATTCAATCTCCAGCATCCCATGTGGTTCCCTGAGTACCACCAGGAGTAATTCCTGGAGTGCAGAGGCAGGATTAACCTCTGAGCATTTCCGGTGTGACCACAAAACAAGCAAACAATTCCCCCCAAAAAAAAAAACCCACAAAAAGCCCTGTGTGGTCTGTACGTGCCTTATTCACTGAACCATCTCTCCGCTGCTTTGGTTGCTTTAAGCCAGATGCGACACTGACTGAGAGACCCTTTCCTAAGTCTGGCTTCATGTGTGTTTGGCTGGTTCCGAGACAGACAGTGCAGGCAGACAGGACTGGTACTCCATTACATGGTTCACAGTTGGGGAATCAAGTAATAGGTGGCAAGGACTGGAAAAATAACTTCAGTGTCAACCTCTAGGATTGACAGGGAAGATGACAGGCTGCTGCTATCATGTCACTGTTTAAAGGAATCGAGGTAACTCTGTCCAGCAGTCAGAGACCATGGGTAGGGGGACCCAATATCTACAAAACGCTACAATAGGATGCATGCACTGACAAGTCCTGTGGCCCATAAGAGCTCCACGACACACATGAACACATGCAGGGATTTGTGAGAGCACTAAGAAGCCAGAACTGAAGGATTTGGGGGGAATAGGATGAAGATTTTTTTGTTTTATTTTGTTTGGGGGTCACACCTGGCTATGCTCAGGGGTTCCTCCTGGCTCTGGAATCACTCCTGAGTGTGCAAGGCCCCTTACCTGTGAACTATTGCTCTGGCCCCAGGATGGGGAATGCGAGAGAAAAGGTGACAGGAAAGAGAACAAAGTTCAGCCTTTGCCATGTTTGTGACGTGGCAGAGGGCTCTAAGTGTCTAGAAATAAACGTTCAGATTTTTCTTCTTTTTCTTCTTGGGTCTCCCAAAGAGGAATCGAAAGAGCTATGCTTGGAATATCATGCCTCACTCAAGTGAAAGGAATCTGGAGCTCCGACCTCCATCGTTGTTCCAGAGTCAGGGATGCTGTCTCATTTGCCAAGGCATCGAAAATCAGATGGGCTGGACATGTAATGAGATTTGGAGACGACCGCTGGACTAGAGCCGTTACCAACTGGATCCCACGGGATGTCGAAAGATCACGTGGCTGCCCACCTACAAGATGGTCAGACTTCTTTGTCAAGACCCTGAATGAACAGTTTGAGGCTCTTTGTATTCCTGAATCAACCAGATGCCATTGGGCTACACTGGCACGTGATAGGGTCCAATGGAAATGTTACTGGCGCCCGCTCGAGCAAATCGATGAATAACAGGATGTCAAGTGATCTTCTTGGGTCATACCCAGGGATGCTCAGGGGTTACTGGCTCTGCAGGCAGGAATTACTCCTGGAAGTGCTTAGGGGATCATATGGGATGCTGGGGATCAAACCTGGGTTGGCTGTCTGCAAGGCAAATGCCCTCCCCGCTGTGCTACTTATTGTTCTGGCCTCAGGGTTCAGATTTTGAGAGGGAGAAAGAACACTTGTTCCACTGCTCTTTTCCTCACCCTGGAGCCTCAGGGAGTTCTGCTGCAAGCAGAGGGTGTGACCCAGGGACTGATGTCATGATAGTTACTTAGGAAAGCAACTGTCACCCCCAAATATCATCTCTTACCATCTGCAAGTATGGGGAACCTGAATTTCCTGTATCTTTTCTCTGTTTTTGGGGGGGTGGGAGGCAGGGTACATACCTGGAGATGCTGAGGGCTTGCTCCTGGCACTGCACGCAGGAATTACTCCTGGTAGTGTTCAGGGCACCATAGGGGATTGCGAGGGTCGAACCCAAGTTGGTCGCGTGCAAACCCAACCCGCTGTGCTGTCACTGTGGCCTGGCTCGTTCCTCTTTAAATAAACTCCTTTGCTTCTCAAGGGCATCATGGGCTGTATTTGGTTTTAGCATTTTATTATTCACTCATGTTTTTGCCCAAAATGTTTGTTCAAACCGCCTTTTCTTAGGTCTGTCTAAAGTTCCCTCTCGTCCCAACTCCACCCAGCAGACCAGACTATCATAGCCCGGCTCGCACATCGCGTGGTTCATCAATAAATGCTTTATTTAGAGGTGACTACAAGAGTATGCCACCCGCACGGCAAGCCTGGCAAGCTGCTCGTGTCGTATTTGATATGCCAAATACCAGTAACATTTATATTAGGTCATTCCCATGACCTAATATAATGGTTTGAGGCTCTTTATGTTCCTGGAGCAAGCAGATGCATTTGGGTTCTACTAGCATGAGACAGGACATACGGAGATATTACTGGTGCCCGCTCTAGCAAATAGATGCTGAACGGGAAGATAGTGATAGTGATAGTGTCTAAAGTAATGCATATGCTCATGCACTGGTGGACAGCTTAGCCTCTTTTAGCACTTTCCCCTTTTTTACAGGCTTACGAAATGATTCGGACACCAAGAAGAAACTGAGTGGGTTTTTTTTTTTTTTGTGCTTTTTGGGTCACACCCGCGATGCTCAGGGGGGTTACTCCTGGCTCTGCACTCAGGAATCACTCCTGGCAGTGCTCAGGGGACCATATGGGATGCCGGGAATGGAACCCAGGCCGGCACAGGCCGGCCGTGTGCAAGGCAAACGCCCTACCCGCTGGGCCATCGCCCGGCCCTGAGTGTTTTTTTTTTTTTTTTTTGCTTTTTTGGGTCACACCCGGCAATGCTCAGGGGTTTCTCCTGGCTCTGCACTCAGGAATTACTCCTGGCGGTGCTCGGGGACCATATGGGATGCCGGGGATTGAACCCGGGCCAGCATGGGCCGGCCACGTGCAAGGCAAATGCCCTACCCACTGGGCTATCGCCTCCGGCCCACCTGAGTGTTTTTTTATTTATGTTTTTTGTTCTGTTTGTTTCTTGTTTGGGCCCACACTTGGGAGTTGCTTCTGGAGGTAGGGTGTTGGCCTTGCATGCTGCCAACCCGGGTTCAAGGAGACCCTGTGGTTCTGGGAACCAAACTGGTGGTAGCTGGACCACAGTGAGAGTGCTAAACCGCCCCTGGGGCCTTATACTATTATTATTTGTTTTGGAGGGGGTACATTTTTCTTGGGCTACAATCTGCAGTGCTCAGGGGGTTGTTTCTAGGTTGGGGCTTGGGTGATTCCTGGCAGTGTTCGGGGAACCATGCTGTTAAGGAGTCAACTGGGTTTCCCCCTGCTGCAAAGCGAGTGCTCAGCCCTCTCCCTAGCCTAGAAAAGTAAACCATTTGGAAAGTGTCCTATTTCACATTCCTTCATTATCTTCCTTCTCAGGACAGCTCAAAGTTGCCACATTGTCAGCCTTGGCAAGAGGTGTAGGAGCTAAGGCAATAAGGTCCATGAGCCGGAGGGAGAGTACAGTGGGTAGGGTGTTTGCTTTGCATGCTGGCCAACCCCTGGGCCAATCCCCGCCCTGAGCACTGCTGGGAGTAATTCCTGAGTGTAGAGCCAGGGGTAACCCCTGGGCATTGTTGGGTATAACCCAAAAAAGACAAAAAAAAATAAAATAGTCTCACTCACATGACATGTTGTTTTGCACATTTCTTTTTTACTTCTATTTTTTTTTGGATTTTGTTTTGGGCCACACCCAGCTGGGCTCAGGGTTCACTTTTGGTGGGGCTGGAGGACCTTGTGGGATGCTGGGGATTGAACCTGTGTTGCTGTGTGCAAGGCAAGCGCCCTGCCTGCTGTGCTATCATTCCAGCCCCTTCTATAATTTATTGTAACTATATCCCTTTCCTGTTCCTTGGCTGTTCCCCACTAAGTTCTGTATAAGTGGTTCAGTTCTGTGTAAAATGACCCGGCTTCAAGATGGGTAAATCACCTCTGGTGCCTCCTTTTCCCTGGCTGGCAGTCACCCTAGGAGCCTTTCCTGGAACTAGTGCCTTTTCACCCAGCTGTGGAAGACGTGAGCCTCTGCAGTGCTAACAGGCGCTTTAAAAATGCCAATGCCAAGACAGTCCAAAGTTAAACAAAAGGAAATTGTACTATTTATAAGTCTTATTTTAGACTATGAAACTTGGCAAATTCCCTCTTGAGCCTTTTTTTCTTCTTTTTCCTATTTGTTTAGTGTTCTTTCATTTGTTTGGGGGTAATACCTCAAAGTACTCAGGGCTTACTCCTGACTCTGTGCTCAGGGATCACTCCTGGTAGTGCTCAGGAGACCTTAAGTGGTGCCAGTGATTGAACCTGGGTCAGCCACATGCCAGGCAAGTGGTGTCCTACCTATTGTGCTATCCTCTGGCTCTATTGACCCCCTGCCCAAACCACCCCCTTTTATTATTTATTGAGGCGACATGACATGGTAATAAGGCAGATTGGACTGGAGCGATACTACAGTGTACAGGGGCGTTGCTCCTTTGCACACTACCGACCCGGTTGGATCCCCGGCATCTCATATGGTCCCCCTGAGCACCACCAGGAGTAATTCCTGAATGCAGAGGCAGGAGTAACCCCTGAGCATCGCTGGATGTGACCTGGAAAAAAAAGTGCACAACTCCGGTCCTCTCTGTTGTTTTCTTCTTTTTTGGGGGTCACACCGGGCTTACTTATGTCTCTGCATTCAGGGATCATTTCCTGGCGGTTTCGGGAGATCATATCAGGTGCCAGGAGCCAACTCAGGTGGACCATGCACAAGGCAAACGCCCTACCCATTGTACTATCTCTCTGCCCCCCCAATCCTTTGTCTTCTGGGTGGTGTGGGAAACCTTTCCAATGTCGCGATGGAGGTGGGGGGCGCAGGGGGACAGAACTTTGGTCTCGTGCATGCCAGGCACAGGCTCTAACTCCTTAGTCCCTTCATGAATGAGCCCTTCAACTCCCTCTTGTTAGGTCCTGCCACGAAGAGCGCCCGGAGGACTCCGACCTCGAGGCCGCCGCCGGCTCATCTTTGGGTGAAGTGCTGCCCCCTGGCGGCAGCCTTCCGGCGCGCGCTCGAGTCCTCGCCGGGGAGACAATTCTCTCCCATTTGGGAAGAGGCTGATGCAACAGTTGCCCCTGGGGCGGGGAGCTGAGAACCGGGTGCCGGAGACGCCCTTCCGGGGGCGCAGGCCCAGGGCTCCATGCTCTGTCGCTCTTCTTGCCGCGCGTCCCCGACGGGGCCGTGCAAGCCGAAGCGGTCCTCCCGAGTGGCCGCAGTGGCGGCTGGCGGGGGTGTCGGGAGCTCGGTCGGAGCTAGGCCGTCGAGCGGCGGGATAGGGTGGGAGGAAGAGGAAGCTGTGAATTCCCGGTGTGTGTGTGTGTGTGTGTGTGTGTGTGTGTGTGTGTGTGTGTGTGTGTGTG
>JAJIBD010015256.1:0-60475 GCA_021461705.1 Cryptotis parvus | reverse complement strand
CTGAACCTGCAGGGCCTGGGGACCCCTCGGTGACACGCTGCTTCCAGCTCTGGGTCCAGGCTCTCTCTGACACGGGCGGGGGCAGAGAGACTGTCTGTGGGCCACTTTCCTTGGGCAAAGCTCCACCTGATCAGATGCGCCCCAGTTTTTTGGGGTGGCTCCCTGTTTTCCTTTCCTCCAGTTTGGTGCAGCCACCCACTCTCCTGATTAGAAGCGGCCACTCAAGGACCTTTTTTATGGGAACCTCGTTGGCTGTTCCCCAAGGCAGCCGAACTCTGTAGGAGAGATATGGAGTGTGTGTGTGTGTGTGTGTGTGTGTGTGTGTGTGTGTGAGAGAGAGAGAGAGAGAGAGAGACAGAGAGAGAGAGAGAGAGACAGAGAGAGAGAGAGAGAGAGAGACAGAGAGAGAGACAGAGAGAGAGAGAGAGAGAGAGAGAGAGAGAGACAGAGAGAGAGACAGAGAGAGAGACAGAGAGAGAACTCCACTTGGACCCCCAGGTCATCAGAGACCCCCCTTCCATCTCTGGCAAACTCTAAGTCTGACCCCTACCCCCTGACCATTCCTTTCCCTAATGGTGCCAAGTGCCCATTCAGAGACAGACAAGAACCTGGAAGCTAGTCAATTCCTCAGGAGCAGGGAGCTCTGTGCCAGAAAGACACCCCCCCAGCCCTGCCCCTCCCAGACCCCTATGCTGTGTCAGCCACTGCAGCTCACATACCCTCTCTGGGCTCTGGAAAACCCTTCCCTGGCAAGTGTTCTCACACCTGACTTTCGGGCGTTGATGTTACGAGTCTGTGCATTTAGGACCAGCAAACAGACAGTCACAGAGCCTGTAGCCCTCAGACTTGGTCTTTGGGGGAGATTTCTCAGCACTGAGCCCCGTCTGGCAGGGTGAGCTGAGGTTCTGAGGTGGCCGGTGATGCTGCGCGTGTGTGGTCCTGGGTGTGAGTCCTCCCTCCAAAATAGAAGAAAAACAGCCCTTATGCCCGATTCAAGACCCAGGAGGCTCCAGGCCCCTGAGTGACCCGTCCAGACCGAGTGGGCTCCGCCGGTCCTTCATTTGATGATGGCGACAACAACCTGCCCACGCCTTGATCCCGTCTACATCTGTGCCTGTAGGAAACGCTTCTTTCTGCAGGACTGCTATTTTGGTGGGGGAGACCTGGAAGCAAATGGAAAGGGGGTGCCCCAGGGAAGCCAGCGGAGGGCCTGAGGGCCCAGTGTCAAAAGAGGGGCCTGGGGGGTCGGGGCTGGGGGCATGCAGACAGACACGGCGAGGCCGGGCGTGAAATCCGGGCGCACGCGGAGCTGTGGAGCGAAGACCGGGCAGACGCCGCGCGCCCTTTGATGTGCTTTTTGGGGTGTGTAATTAACTGTAACTGAAATATTATTTGATCTTTTATGTGGAAAATCAAATTGTGTTGTGTCTGACATGAATAAACACACACCGGGTCTGTTTCTGCACCGCGGCTCCATCCCAGGCCCTCACCCCCACCCCTTGGTCATGGTGGAAACATAATTCTCGCCTTTTAAACTTTCTCCCTTTGTCTGGCTGTGAAAGGCCCCATTGTCTTGGGGGGAGGAGCAGGAGGGGGGCGTGGGGCCCCCAAGCCTACAGGCTGGGGAGGGGGCTCCCGCCCACAAACAGGGTTGTTTGGGGCTGGGGTCTAGGCTTCTGTTCCTCCCTGCAGGTGACCTTGGGCAGAGGGGTGCACCCCCGTGTATGTTCTGCCCCTCCCCCACCTGAGAGGGAATCTGCGGCACAGGCTCATTTCACAGCCTCTCGGGACCCCTGAAACCAGTCTCAGGTGGTGGCCAGTTCTGGGGTTCCAGCTGCAGCTCGGGGGGGTCGGAAGAGCAGAGCCTCCAGGCAGGCCCAGGTTCAGGGACGCTACAGCTCTCTCCCAGCCCTGGGGCCTCTCTGAGCCTCAGGTTCCTTCCCTGGAAAACCAGGACCCCGTGCCACCCCACCACACCCTTAATCGTTGCTGTGGTTTTCTGGGATGAGCTCCTCGTTAGCCCCCTGTCTCTGGACATCTGTGACTGGGGCCAGCCCACCTGGCGTTTGTTCTCATGGGCTTATTTATTTCATCTTGGCGAGCCCCAGGTGATGCCAGGCAGCCGCGGGTCCCCAAAGGTGGTTCTCAGCGACCAAGTAATGGACTTGATGCAAGGGCGCTGGGAGAGCGGAGCTGCAAGGGGTCTGCAGTGCTGGGGATACCTGGGTCACTCTAGCAGTGCTGGCAGAGCCTCCAGAGCCACTCCTGGTTGTGCTTCGGGACCCCAGGGCTGCAACCATCAATGCACAGGGGGACCATGGGGACACAGGAATCCAGCCAGTGAGGCACAAGCTCGCTGTATCTCCCGAGCCCCGGCCATTCTCAGAGCCTGCATTACTTGTTGCTAACTCATGAACTTACCTTCTTTGGGTCTTCTTTGTCCTGTTGCCCTCAGGGACCATGGCCCCGCCCCATGCCTGTACTTATTCCACACCCCCACCTCACTGCATCCAAGAGCTCTGAAGGCAGCCGGACACACAGGGTTTGTGGTGTCACACACAGCAGGGCAGGGACCTTGGTGCCCTTCGCTCCCGGAGAGCTGCCTCGGCCCACCTGGTGGGACATTTCACCAGCCCCTGATGGAGACCCAGGAGGAAGAAGCACCAGCGATGCCAACAGAAAGCACCCACCCGGATCTGGGTCTGGGACAGCTCACGCTTCCAGGAACGGAAGCAAGACTCCAACCCGCAAGTGAAGACACAGTGATGACCTTCATCCCGGCTGCTGCGCACTACTGCCCGCTGCTTTGTCTCCGGGGTGTGGCCTGCTGGCTGCCTTGCAAGAAAGGCCGAGGTCTGGCTGGCACAGGGCTCCTGACTCTCAGACTCCCACGCAGCTGGGAGTTGAGGCCGATGCTGTCCCTGGGATGTCTAGAGGGATGTTGTCCAGCAGTCTGCAGTGCCCACCGCAGGCCCAGCGGTTCCTGGCTCCAACTGTGTTGAACCAAGAGCTGGCGGCCATGTCAGGGGAGTCTCGGCTTTCTAGCACCAGATGGCACCTTTCCTGGGGAGTGCAGCCTCCCACGCACTAAACCCTCAAAGGTCACTCTCCTAAGGACTGTGGCACCGAGATTGAGATGGGTCACCCTGTGTCAGAGCACTGTAGGCAGGGACAGCTTTGATGAGACGGTCACCCCGTGTCAGAGCACTGTAGGCAGGGACAGCTTTGAAGGAGATGGTCACCCTGTGTCAGAACACTGTAGGCAGGGACAGTTTTGATGGAGATGGTCACCCCGTGTCGGAGCACTGTAGGCAGAGACAGCTTTGATGGAGACGGTCACCCTGTGTCGGAGCACTGTAGGCAGAGACAGCTTTCTTCCCCTTGACTTTACAGGACATTCAAACAGCTGCCCTAGGCTCCAGGCTCTGTGGACTGCTGTGCTTGATGAGCAAGTTGGTTCTGTGTAGAGTGGACACCGGGGCAGGGGGAGTGGACATCATGGTGTGGGAGGAAGTGAACACCAGAACAGAGAGGAAGTGGACATAGGATGTGGGTGGAAGTGATCCCCAGGGCATGGGATGAAGTGGACATGGGGCATGGAGGAAGTGGAGACCCAGAAGGGATGGTCACTAGCACGGGGGCTGGAGAACCAAACCTTGAGAGTATGTGTGTATGTGAGTGCACACATGTGTGTGGTGTAGGTGAGTGAGTAGATGCTGCTGTGTGTATTGTGCATGTGTATATGAGTATGTGTGTGTTGTGTTGTGGGATATGTATGGGTATGTCTAATATGTGCATGTGTGTGTTTTATGTACTGTGTGGTATATGTGAGTGAATGTGCTGTGTGTATGTTGATTGGATGTATGTTTCACATGTGTGTGGTATGTGAATGCATGTGTATATGTTGTATGAGTTTGTATTATACATGTGTGTTGGTGTGTTTGTGTGGTATGCATGTGTCGTATTTGTGTAAGAGTGTGGTGTGTGATTCCATGTATATGTGTGGGTACGCATGTCATATATAGTTAAGTGTGTTGTGTATGTGGTGGGAACGTATGAGTATGTGCATATGTATGTTGCAGATGGGTGTTGTGGTGTGTGTGGAATGGGTGTGTGTTGTATGTGTGTGGACTGAGTATGGGCATGAGTGTGTTATATGCTGTGTGTGGCATGCATGTGTGGTTAAGTGTGTTGTGTGTGTTTTGGGAGTGACAGTATTGCCAGTTTCCCCCCAGCAAAATGAAGGGTTTGTGCCCTGTTCTCTGGTGTCCAGGGTCTCCTGGTATTCCCAAGAAGCCAGGCTGGAGACCTCCATGTGGTTTCTGCCAGCCTGGCCCTTTGGCCCAGCCTCAACTCTTCATGGTGGGGGTAGTGACTGGGGTAGGTCACATTTGCTTTGGTCCAGACCCCTTAGAAGGCGCCTTCGTACTCTGGTCACCATGGGTGAGGATGGAGGACAGCCTGTGGAAGAGCAATGTGCTGTTGGTCCCAGAGCCTTAAGGAGCAGGAGCTGGGAAAGGGTCCCTCTAGCCAGTCAGGTCTCAGCTGGGTGCTAATGTGTCTTTAACACTTTTCTGGAAGGTTTGCTAATCCCCTTTGTGAAGCCCAAGAGGTGGGGTAGGGCGGGGCAGTGTTTGTCTAAGCACCGCTGTTACTGCTCCATTTTTCCACCCCCTTTTATTTATGACAGGGAGGACTGGATTCCCACTTAAGGCCGCCATCGGGAGTTTCCCTTTACAAATAGGTTTGTTTCGGTAAAGATGGGGATAGAGGGTAGAGCAAACTATTTCGGAGACCACCCCAAGGAGGAAGCATTGTGTATGTGGGGGACACATCCTGCTGGAGGCCTGGGCGTCCTTGCTGGTCTGGGTTCAAGAGGCAGAGCCACCCCACAAGGTCATACATCAAGTGGGAGACACTTAGCGAGGTCCCTGCCTGGAGTCACTGCTGACTGCAAACTCTGGGCTTTTGTTTGAGGAACTGTTAAACCTCAGGCAGGGGAATGGCTCGAAGGGCAAGTCCCTTTTGGTAGGTGTCACAGCCTAAATAAACTGGGAACAGGCGGACATGGTTTGGCGGGAAGTCCAGGGGTCCATGGTGTTGGCTTCAAAGCACTGTCTGAGCACACTTGGGCACGTGTCCTCCGGCACCCACAGCTTGTCTGATGACAGATGTTTTCCCTGGCTCTGAACTCCACCCCACTCTAGAACCCATTCAAAGCGGCCCGACCCTGACCTCTCTCTCTCTCTAAGAACCACCATGGAGACCAGGAGGGGCCAGAGCGGGTCAGGGGGCTGTGGGGGTCTGCTAGTGGGTTCACAGGCCCAGAAGATGGGGCCTAGGAGATGGGGCTTCCTAGGGACAGAGAGCTGTCATGGTACTAAAGCAGAGTCTGCCTGGCTAGCTAGGCAGTGATCTCCTCACCACAGGGAAGTACGCAAGCAGGAACTAGTCCCTGGAGGGCAGAATTGCCAACCTGGTGGGGAGACTGTCTCTAAGACTCCTTATCCTTAATACATGCCCCCGCCCGCTGCCCCGTATCCCTGGTGGACAGACTTATCTTGGGTTCCGGGATCCAGCAGAGTTGCATTGGCCCCAAAACCATCTCTCCCTGCTCCTTGCTCTGTTTTCCTCTCCTTACCGGACTTAACTTTTCGAGAGCTCATGGCTATTTACCCCTCTGTTTAGAAAAGTGTTAACATTAAGAAAAAGATAAGTAACATTGGTGTACAATAATTGCATAGAATCCAGTTTTCAACATCTTTATGTCTACACACGATTGCCCCCAGCATCCCATATGGTCCCCCCCAGCACCACTCAGGAGAAATTCCTGAGTGCAGAGCCAGGAGTAAGCTCTGAGCATACTTCTTCAACACGTAATTGTGTCCCTTTTACTGATTTGCACACTTCCTGTCGGCTTCCATTCTGGTGGCAGCTATTTTATTCTCAGAGTCTGAGAACCTATAGGGTCCGGAGCAATAGTATAGCGGTTGGGCACTGGCCTTGCACATGTCTGACCCAGGGTTCAATCCCCGTATGCCCCCCCAAGCTCCGCCAGGAGTGATCCCCTGAGCACAGAGTCAGGAGTAAACCCTGAGCACCACTGGGTGTGGCCCCATACCTGTAGCAACACCTAAAATGTCTTAGAGCTTCTTTCAGGTTGGTTCAGGAGTTTTGGTTCTTGAATGCTCTGCAGAGCAAAGCCAAGGGCTGTTTGTCTTGCTCCACAGGACGCTTTACCCTCTAAAACGTCATGTTGTCGCGAATGGTCAACAGCCATTTGCCATAAAAAGATGGATTCCATCATTGTAATAGCTAAGAAGTCTTCCACTGAGCTTAAATACCTCCTTTTTTTTTTTTTTTTTTGGTTTGTTTTTCTTTCTGGGCCATACTTGGCGATGCTCAGGGCTTACTCCTGGCTCTGCACTCAGGAATTACTCCTAGTGGTGCTGGGGGGGACCATATGGGATGCCGGGATGGAACCTGGGTCTCCCACAAACACCCTCCCCACTGTATGTCTTTCTGGCGCCTCTACCTCCCCTTCTTAATCTACTTCTCTTCACTGTGGGCATTTAGGTTGTTTCTGACTCTTGACTCTTGTCAACACTGGTGCAAGGCACATTATTTCCTTTACTGTTTTAGTTATCTAGCAGCTGTTGTAGCAAATTACCCGGTCCGTAATGGCTAGTCCGCAATGGCTAAAATCAGCTACAATCCATTCCCTGCTTATGGCTCTGTCACGGGAGGCCTCAGCGATGGGGGTGGGGGGGTTAACTCTGTGGGGAATCAGGAGACTCATTGTCAGGAGAGCTCCTGGCCTTGCCAATACCAACAAGTGGAATATGGCTTGGGAATGTTTTTTCTCTCCACACGGATCCTTCCATGATTCCCTCGGGCAGCCTCAGAGCTCCAGCTTCCAAGCTTGTCTCTCCAGAGTGCTTGGGGCCATGGAAGTCACAGCAACCTGTGAGCTGAGTGGGCTGGTGAAACTCCAGCTCAGTTTCAATGAGAAGAGGGAGAAGGCTCTGCCGCTGGGCCCAGGCTCAGTCTTTGGGAAACAGATTAGATCCCCCCTTTGTGTTTGACTGTCTCCTGAGACCATGGGCCTTGTCTGACTCCCTGCTCTAGCCCGGGCTTCTGGAAAGTGCTCACAGGGACACAGGAGGGGCAGGTATCCGGGTCTGTAGCCTGTGAGCCAGCAGGGGTGGGGGCTGAGGGGTCTCTCCATCAAGCAAAGGAAACTGTGCTCAGCGTGGAGGGGGCCCAGCCAGCTGGGTGGCGGGTGCCTGCGGCCTCCCTCAGCCGCACTTTCCCTACGGCCAGAGCTCGGCAACCAAGAGTAATGAAACCCAGGAATGTCGGTGACATTTTTCTAAAGAGGAAAAATGTGGAGTTTCGAGTCAAACTGAAAGACTTATTGGGTTCGCAGCGAGGCTAGAGCTCACTTTTGAGAACAAACTGCGAGATAAGGGGCACAATTGAGTCCCCGGTAACGTTCACTCTGGCGTCTCTGCGCCTGCCTGCGCTGTTTTCACGACATGGTTCGCATTGATTTTCCTCCATTCCTCAGACATGGAGCGTCTCTGGGGAGGGCGATCAGGAAGGCGAAGAGGGATCCCCACGGAGCTGAAGGGGCCAGCACTGCCGCCCTGGGGCCCATCCCCGCAGTCCATAGGAGCAGCTGTGGGGATTCTCACACTGAGCAATGTCCCACACACCCTCAACTCCCCTCCCTTCCCCCTCCCCTGCTCACCCCCTCCACACCCTCAACTCCCCTCCCTTCCCCTCTCCCCTGCTCTCCTTTCCCCTGCGCCTCCTCACCCTCCACACCCTCAACTCCCCCCCTTCCCCTCTCCTGCTCTCCTTTTCCCCCGCCTCCTCTCTCCCTCCACACCCCTCAACTCCCCTCACATCTCCCTCCCCTACTCTCCCTCAACTCCCCTCCCTTCCCCTCTCCCCTGCTCTCCTTTCCCCCTCGCCTCCTCACCCCTCCACACCCTCAACTCCCTCCCTTCCCCCTCCCCTGCTCCCCCCTCCACACCCTCAACTCCCCTCCCTTCCCCCTCCTGCTCACCCCCTCCACACCCTCAACTCCCCCCCTCCCCCCCCCCTGCTCTCCCCTCAACTCCCTCCCTTCCCCTCTCCCTGCTCTCCCCTCCCCTCGCCTCCTCTCCCTCCACACCCTCAACTCCCCCTCACTTCTCTCTCCCCTGCTCTCCCTCAACTCCCCTCTCTTCCCCCTCCCCTGTTTTCCCCTACACCCTCCTCTCCCCTACCTCTCCCACCTTTCCCCTCTCCTCACTCTGCTTAGGGGTCACTCTTGCGGGGCTCAGGGAGGCGGTATGGGATGGGATGGAATCCGGTCAGCAGCATGCAAGGCGTGCTCTACCTCTGTAGGTACTGTTGCTCCTGCCCACCACACTTGATCATTCTATGGCCTGTTACTGACCAAGTCAGGGCCCCTTTGAGGTCCACCAGCTCCCTTTCTGCTCTGGAGTTACTGTGGCGTGTTAGCTGTGGGGGTCCCTGGTTCACGCATCACACGGCCCCTGAGGGAACTTACCACCTTCCCTCCCCAGCTCCTCCACATCCTCTGGGGTCTCTGATGAATGGAGATCACCCCCTGCCCCCTTGGGAATCTCCTTCCAGCTCTCTCTGCATTCCCACCGCCTGGGCACCATCTTTGTTCTCCCTCTGAGGACCCTCAGGCCTCCCTCCCCCATGGCCTATCTTTCACCCAGCAGTAAAGGCTGCCTGGCTACTCCCAGTTCCCCAGTTCTCAGGGGCCCCTCTCTGTCTCCCCAGACTCTCAGGGGGCCAGGGCCGTATTGGAGCAGGTCTGGGCTCTGCACACTCTCCTGCCTGCCCTGCAATGTCCCAGATTCCACTGGACCCGTCTCAGTCCCACTCACTGCACCCCACGTCCACCCTGACCATGTGTCTCTGTCACTTCTCTCCTGTGTGCATTGGTGACCGGGTCCACTCACATGCGCTGGGGAGGAACTCTGTTCACTGTGGTGCTAGCTAGGGATTGTACATCAGCTGCGGTGCTCTCACACTGGTGAGGGGGCCAAGGGTGTTGTGTTCCTTTTGGGGCGTCCTCATACATTCTGGCCAGAGCTTGCCAGGGGTCATTGTTGTGTTCACAAACATGCTCGCCAGGGACCAAACTTCCTTCCTGGCTGCGGTGCTTTACACTTCTCTCTCTCTTTCTCTCTCTCTGCTTTGGAGGGCTCCTTCCTCAGATGAGGTCGTACAGTCACAGTAACGATGAGCACTGCCTCATCATCCCCTTTTGTCAAATATTCCAGCAGTAGGTACTCAAGTTGTGCACGGGGACAAAGTGAGCCTCGACGGTTGCCTGGATTCAAACCCAGTTCTGCTGGCTTCAGAATCCCGGTGTCTCGAGAGGGTCTGTGGTGCAGGGTGGTGCCCAGAAGCCTGCAACTGCATGCCAGGAGCCAGCTGGCACCAGCCTGCACTGGGGGTATGTCTGGCATCTCAGACCTGCTGCCAAGGAATGTTGACAAGGTACAGTGTCTGCCCTGGGATGCTCGGTCTAGTGAGAAGGCTGAGCTGTGCCACCATGGCACCCCCGCCTCCCGAAACACCTGGGCATGGAACGGCTGGTCTGTGCTGCTTGATGCCTGTGTGTTCCCTTAGATTTAAAACTTACGAAAACTGAGGTAGCATCGGAGGTACAATGTCTATCCCTCAGGGATGCTCCACTGAGGGTTGTTTAGCATCACAACATGCACACACACACGCACACACACTGAGTTCCACCATATGTAATGAAATAAGCCACAGAGCCAGGGTGACAGCACAGTGGGTAAAACTCTTGCCTTGCATGCAGCAGACCTGGGTTCAAGCCCCAGCATTCCATATGGTTCCCCAAGCACTGCCAGGAGTAATTTCTGAGTGCAGAGACAGGTTTCCCTGTCACATTCCCAGGTGTAGCCACCAAACCAAACCAAACCAAACCAAACCAAACCAAACCAAACCAAACCAAACCAAACCAAACCAAACCAAACCAAACAAGACCAAATCAAACCAAACCAAACCAAACCAAACCAAGCCAAGCCAAGCCAAGCCAAGCCAAGCCAAACCAAACCAAACCAAACCAAACCAAACCAAACCAAACCAAACCAAACCAAACCAAACCAAACCAGCCTAGGTGATTAATGGCAGACCAACAGGAAAGTGCTTCAAAAGCTTTATTGGTTCATATATTTTATACAAGTGAGTGACGTTGGTTATAGAAATATTAGAAATGCCAGATAAAGGTTTAAAAAATACCGCCACCTTCGGTCCCCCACTCCGGGAGCCACCACACTATTTCGGTGGCTAACCGACTAACCATTCCTGGTCCCCAGGGCTGCGCAGGGCTTGCTCACTGTTTACTGCAGCGAGTACCACACAGGCTGCATTCTGAGCGGCTAGGGCTGGTCAGTGCCCTACAACACATGGTGTGAGTTGAAAGTTCAGCATGTAGATGTCTGTGGGTGCCCAATCTTGCTAGAAGAGCCACCAAGTTTGACAAATCACAAGAGGACTCTCATTTCTCACTCTAAAACATTGTCATCAGGGCTTCTGGAGAGATAGTACAGTGGGTAAGGTGTTTGCCTTGCATGAGGCCATCCCCAGTTTGATCCCCCACATCTCATAGGGTCCCCCAAACTCTCCAGGAGTGACCTCTGAGCGCAGAGCCAGGAGCAAGCCCCTGAGTATCACCGGTGTGATCACCCCAAAGAAAACCAAAAACCTACCAACCAAATAAAGCAGTCATCATTGTCTGTGCGAACAAAGAGATCAAGTCAAATGTTTATAACAATTCAATGATTAGATCAGCTTCGGTTTTATCCTATTTGAAATAAGAAGAAGGTGTTTGGGGCATGAGGGATGGCTCCAAAGCAGGGACAGTGTTGGGCCAGGGTAGGAAATGTGCAAAGTCAGTTCTTGGGGTCATTTCTCGGTCTTGCAAACAAGAGGCTCTTCGCTGCTGAGTCTTTTCCTACACATTGTCTAAAGACTCTTTAGACAATGAATGAGTGAGTGCGACTCTTTAGAGTCTTTAGACAATGTGGGTGGATGGGAGTCCCACACCCACAGTGCAGGAAAGAAAAGGGTGAGATGGCTAAGATCAGTGATGGCTAAGATGGCGGCCCAGGGACAGCAAGGACAGTAGCTGACGAGGTACCTTTATCTCCTGGGGGTGCCATGAAGGCACGTCCTGAGGACATGGATTAGAGAGGGTTGCACGTGGACACTTGGCCTCCTGGTCTGCTGCAATAAAGTCACAGCCTCCCAGCTGCTCCTGAGACCCTGTCCACATCTCTACTGGACTTTGCACAAATCACTTTTCTATCTGGGCAGCTGAATCTCCCTCCTGCATACTCCCTAGATGGAACTCAGTGTGGAAGAGTAAGTCAGCTGATCTGCTGGGCGATGCCTGCCTCCCGGGGTTGTGTTGTCAAGATGCGGGAGACTCGGGAAGTGTGCTGGCATGGATTAGTAATGTCTGCCCTGGTGTGGGAGGTGAGGGGTCTGCACGACAGACCCCCAGGGAGGCTAAGACAGGCAGGAAAGGATGGGAGTTTCCCTTTAATCCACTCCTCAGAGATGTCTGGGCTCTCAGGAATGTTCGTTGAGCTAGTCAAGTGCTCCCGCCCCAGTTCTGTCTCGCTCTGGGTGTATTGCCGTGACGCTCAGAGGCAAATGACATTCAATTTCTGTCTCTCGACCCTAATCTGCATCTCGTGACACTGGCTTCAGCCTGCAGCAGCAGGATGGGGATTTCCTGCGATTTCAGTATTCCATTTCATTTTTATCATTTTAAGGTTCATGCGTTTCTAATTGTTATGAATACCATGGCAAAATTAATAGTTCTATGGTTGGTTTATTACATTTAGTAAAATTATGTGCATGCAGTGTTTGCCAAGAGAGGACGCGGCAGGCTCCTTAATCATGTAAAGATGATAATTTAGTTGTTACACTTGTTGAAATGATGGGATTAATTTTTAAAAAGTTTGCAAACTGGAGGAGAAATGTAAAACATTAATTTAGTTAGACAAGCAAGCCGACAACTGACAAATCCTTTCAGCCAAACCTGGTCATGGCAAGACTTGAGACACTCGGCGAGGTGATATCAGAGCCTACCGCTCCTTCCAAAGAGTGTGAGGAGGGGAGCCTGCTGCGCTGTGTGACTTTTTGGGAAACCACGTTACCCTCTCTGAGCCCTCATTTTGCTTCTATTCAATGGCACCAGACATATGCTTTTCCTATCTTGTCCAGCAGAGCCTGAGGGGGCTCCAACAATGTCTTGGCAGGAAAAAGAAAAGACAGTGGCACTGTCATCAGTGGGGGGAGCATTTCAGGTTCCCTTTGTTGCGGAAGTCCTCCGTTTGTACCTTGGGGAGGAGGTCTCTCTCTCCCCCCCTCCTCTCTCTCTCCCCCCACCATCCGCCCCCACTTTCAAGGCAGGGACCCAGACTGTGGAGTGCCCACTCAGCACTGACCAGAAGAAACCCTCGTTTTGCCTGGTCTCCAGTGATTGGTTTAGGGGAATCATGTGACTCTAGGCCAACCAATCAGACTCCCCGTGGTCCCCTTGAGGTCTGTACTTCAAAGGAAGTGGGTTGGGGCCATGGGAGGCAAGCTCCATGGGGACCATTCCTGAAGATTCTGTCTGAGGATGGAGCCCAAATAAAAGTAGAACCAAAATATCAACTGGAGTCTAGGAAAAACTATTCTTCTCCTGAGTCCAGCCATACTCAATGTTTTTTGGGCCTCCTCGGCTCCGCTGCCGTCCTCCTCCTCCCTCCTCCTCCCCTCCCCGCTGCTCCCATGATCCGGTCACTGTCAGGCCCTCTGTCCTCCCATGTCAGGCCCCCTTTCCTGTGATCCTGCTGAGCCGGAGCCTTCCACTGAGGATCTCACTAAACGTACCCTAGGATGTGGGGACTTGGAGCCCCATTTTTCAAGCTCGGAAACAGAATGAGTGAGTGAGTTGGCAGAGGCGGAAACCAGGGTGTCACTATTTTCTTCTCCAGACCTGTGCGACAGTCTCAATGCTGAAGGAGCTGAAGAGAAGAGTGAGGGACAGGCTGGAGTGAGGGACAGGCTGAGTAAGTCAGTGACAGGCTGAGTGAGTGGGTGACAGGCTGAGTGAGCGACAAGCTGAGTGAGTTACAGGCTGAGTGGTGAGGGACAGGCTGAGGTAAGTCAGTGACAGGCTGAGTGAGTGAGTGGGTGACAGCTTGAGTGAATGACAGGCTGAGTGACAGGCTGGTTGAGTGAGTGGGTGACAGGCTGAGTGAGTGACAGGCTAGTGAGTGAGTGGGTGACAGGCTGAGTGAGTGACAGGCTAGTGAGTGAGTGGGTGACAGGCTGAGTGGGTGACAAGCTGAGTGAGTTACAGGCTGATTGAGTGGAGTGGGTGACAGGCTGAGTGAGTGACAGGCTAGTAAGTGAGTGGGTGACAGGCTGAGTGGTGACAAGCTGAGTGAGTTACAGGCTGATTGAGTGAGTGGGTGACAGGCTGAGTGAGTGACAAGCTGAGTGAGTTACAGGCTGAGTGAGTGAATGACAGGCTGAGTGAGTGAGTGAGTGGGTGACAGCTTGAGTGAATGACAGGCTGAGTGTCAGGCTGATTGATTGAGTGGGTGACAGCCTGAGTGAGTGAATTACAGACTGAGTGAGTGACAGGCTGAGTGAGTGGGTGACAGGCTGAGTGGAGTGACAGACTGAGTGACAGGCTAGTGAGTGATTGGGTGACAGGCTGAGTGAGTGACAGGCTAAGTGACAGTCTGAATGAGTAAGACAGATTGAGTGACAGGCTGAATGAGTGAGTGACAGGCTGAGTGAGTGAGTGATTGGCTGAGTGAGTGAGTGACAGGCTAAGTGAGCGAGTGAGTGAGTGATTGGCTGAGTGAGTGAGACAGACTGAGTGACAGGCTAAATGAGTGAGTGAGTGACAGGCTGAGTGAGCGAGTGAGTGAGTGATTGGCTGAGTGAGTGAGTGACAGGCTGAGTGACAGGCTGAATGAGCGAGTGGGTGACAGGCTGAGTGAGTGACAGGCTGATGAATGACAGGCTGAGTGGGTGACTGAGTGAGCGAGTTGGCAGCGACAGAAACCAGTGGTGGCTCTACTTCCCTTCTCCAGACCTGTGGGACAAACAGTTTCAATGTCACCAACCCCCAGATGGTACCGCGGCTCCCACCCCTGGGGTCCAGGGGGACCCTGGAGCCCTGCGTGTCTGGCTGTTGGGGTCCATGCAAGCCCTGAGTTGGGGCGACAGGCCAGGCCTGCTGGCAGGTTGTAGACACTTGTCCTGGAACCCAGGCGAGGTGCCTCATTCAGGTTCCCAGGACCCCTGCTCAGGGCTGTGTGGTGTCACTCACAGGGACAGGGCGCTGTCTCCCATGGGTGGCCATCCTGCAGCCAGTGCACTGTAATCTGCCCATGGAAAACTCCCCACCCCGGGCACTGCTGCTTCCTGACTACAGCCCGGGGACGCCTTCAGTGGAGCCTCTCCCAGCCATGCAGACCCGTAATTCATCTGGGAAGGTGTCAGGGGTTTATTTTGACTACAGAGTCTGCAACTCCAGGACCCCAGCCTGTGAGTGCTCTCCTGACAGATAAATTGGCTGGAATGCAATTGTCTGTGACGAGAGGCCGGTTTCCTGGATCACCTTCTGCCCGGGCCACGTAGTTCACGGGGAGGGATTTGGGCTCCTAGTCAGCTGCCGGCCACCAGCACCTCCCAGCCCTGGCCCAGGAAGGTCTTTCTAGAATAGGAAAAGGAGGGAACAGTGGCTACACATGGTTGGCGTGGGGGTAGCTCTGATTGGGGTCTTGGATGCTGCCCGCTGTGTGTCCCTAAGTCACTTTCCCTCTCTGGGCTCCAGCTCACTATTTTAAATGAAAGAATTTTTTTCTTCCTTCCTTCCTTCCTTCCTTCCTTCCTTCCTTCCTTCCTTCCTTCCTTCCTTCCTTCCTTCCTTCCTTCCTTCCTTCCTTCCTTCCTTCCTTCCTTCCTTCCTTCCTTCCTTCCTTCCTTCCTTCCTTCCTTCCTTCCTTCCTTCCTTCCTTCCTTCCTTCCTTCCTTCCTCCCTTCTTCCCCTCCCTACCTTCCCTTCCCTTCCTCCCTTCCTCTTTTCCTCCCTTTCTCCCTTCCTTTCTTCCATCCTCTCTTCCCTCCAGACCTTTGTGAAATTCTCAGGTGCACCCTAAGTGCTGGGGCCGAGAACTGTGATAAGACACTCAAGGGTTCTAGCCTCAAGGCATGCACTAAGTTGTACTTACATTCATTCCACAGTGTGGGTGTGGGGCTGGTGCTGAGCTGGGGAGACAGGGCTGTGCCCTCCCACATGGTGATGGAGATGGGGATGGTGATGAAGGCCATAATGGTCATGGTCACGGTGGTGATAGGCTGGTGATACTGAAGATGGCGATGATAATAGTGATGATGGTGGTGATATATGATGGTAATGATGGTGATACTGAGGATGGCGATGATGATGGTGATGATGTTAGTGGTCAGGTGACCATCACTGGTGAATTCACTCCTTTTATTCATTTGCTCTGCTGCCTTGGGCAAGGTCACTCCCTCTCTCTGGCTGGCCCTCACTTGGACAGCTCCATACACTCGGATGGCTGATAGTAACCTACATCCTCTGCTCCAGTCTGCTTTGCCTGGCTCTCTGAGCGGGAAGGCTTTGTGGAGGCAACCTCTGTCTCTGAGCTCTGGGTGTAAATCCCCACCCGGAGAGCAGCCAAGGAAGCATCAGGGCCGGGTCTGTCCCTCCCAGCCAGAGTGACATGGACAAGCCATGCTGCTTCTGACCCTGGGTTTTATAGACCTGCCTCCGAGTTCTGGTCCAACGTGGGAAGTGGAGGCCAGGCAAGGACTGGGAAGACAGTGTCTAAAGCGGAAAAGGAGTATCTCGGGGCTGAGCGGGAGCAGCCTGCTGGGATGGGTGCCCAGTCCTGTTGGCGTCTAGGGGCCTCAGGGACCTCGCTGAAAGTGTGTATCCAGCTAAGGGGCTTGCTGGAATCAGACTTTGCCTTTTGCATTCTCCAGGGAGCAGCCTGGAGTGCAGAGAAGCACAGAGACCAGACCCCAGGCACTTACACACTTAACTCCCGCTGCACTAGCTGTGAGTGCTGGGCCTCGCTCCGTCCTCCTGGACCCCAGAATCATCCTCTGTGTGCAGAAATGAATCAGATCTAACCAAAGGTTGAGATATGGCGGCCCACTTGGGTGAACAAAAGAATGGGTCCAAATATTGGGCTTCAGGACTGAGCCGACCCAGGGCAGGCCCCCTCCACACTCACTTGCATTTAGTTTCTTTGTCCACCCCTTGGTCATGCCACGGCCCCACCTAAATGTCACATAAGTCATGTGCTTCTTTGCCGCTGACTTTTATTTCCTTTCTCCCCACACCCTTGACTACCTTCACACTTTCCTCCTGCGCTAGAGCCACCCTCCACGTTCCCTGAATGGTCATCTCTGACCTTCCCCCTGCACAGATCCTTCTCAGCAAACATGGACAGATCTGTCAGGAAGAGGTGTTTTTATCCCACAACATCTGGATTGGATTGTGCCTTCTTTCTCCACCTTGATTTTCCTGTTCCAAATGTGTCCTGGACTCTAAGTAGCCGATTGGCGTGGCCATAATCCCTGCCCAGGCATGTCTCTGCACGCTGACCTCTTTCTGAAGGCAGGCACTGCTTGGATTTTGTCTGTGTTTTTACTCCTAGAGTCACACTTCTGGAGACATGTTTGCGACCAAGGCCTTTTGTGAGATGTGTTTGTTGCCGGGTGTGAATTTTCAGGAGGGGGTTTGCTAGAGGCAAACCAGAGAGTTTGTCTTTTTCCCCCCAAATTTTATTACACCATTTTAGACATACAATTGAAAGATGCTCATGTAGAGTTTTGGTTCTACAGTGTTCCAACACCCATCCCTCCACCCAAACCCATCTCCCATCACCAATGTCCCCACCTCCCTCCCCTCTCCCACACTTCAACTACTTGGCGGGTTCTGTATGTCTTTTCTCTCCTCTCTATCTCACCCTCCGCCAAACTTTCCTGCACATCATGGAATGCAGTGCATTAAAGGACATTACTGTTTCCACTATTTTAATGGACCGTGTGGCCGCTTGTGGCCGTGCGACCTGGGCTCGAACTGGTTTTGCTCTGTTAATCTGGTCGTGAGGTAGTATCTCAGCATCCGGACAGCGAAGGTGGTGGCTAGAGTGGCGGGCGGAGTCTCATCCGGCTGCTTCCGGGACCCCCAGAGGTGATGGGCCCCTCCCAAAACCCATCTGTCCTCCTGGGAGCCCCATGGTCAGCTGGGCCTGGGGCGAGCCGATTTCCAGCTTCCCCAGCGGCTTGTGAGGCTCTTCATGCTATGGCTGGTGGCCCCGAGTTTGTCTTTTCTAAAGGGCTAGACACTTTATGTGCCTGGCAGAGAAGGTGGAGAGGGTTTTTGCTCCCAGGTGAGTGGGGCTTGGAGGGGTGTGTATGTCCTAAGTCTCACATAATAGAGTCAGAGAACTTGGGGCCTCCAAAAGTCGCTCTGGTGTTAGAGGAGGCAGTAAATTGGTAATAAACTATGCTGATTTGGTTGATGAGTTGATTGACACCTTCCAGATTGTAAACCTGAGAAGGGCAGAGTCAAAGCCTCCATCTGTTTTGTTTACCTCTGGATCCTCTGGTATAGGCTATGCATTTGTTGAATGGAAGTAGGGTAGGTGGATGGTGGATGAATGGAAAGGTGGGTAGATGGTAATAAATGGAGAAATGTATAAATGGGTGATTGAATGGATGGATGAATGGGTAGGTGGATGGATGGAATGAATGAATGAGCGAACGAACGAATGAATGAATGAATGAATGAATGAATGAATAAATAGGTCTCCTGGAAGCCTGTGCTTTGAAGCTCCTCTTTTGTTTTGGGATCACACCTGACAATGCTCAGGACTTACTTCTGGCTCTGTGCTCAGGAATCGCTCCTGCCAGGGCCTGGGGGACCCTATAGGATGCTGAGGATTGAACTCTGGTGGCTATGTGCAAGGAAAATACCCTACCCGCTGTACTATTGCTCCCTCCCCTCAAAGATATATACAATAGCCCAAATCTGGAAACAACCCAGGTGCCCACGAACAGCTGACTAAATAAGAAAACTATGGCACATATATGCAATGGAATACTTATTCATCTGTAAGAAAAGATAAAGCCATAAAATTTGCTGTAATATGGATGGATTTGGAGAGTATCATGTTGAGTAAAATTCACCGGGAGGAGAGGAACAGACTCAGAACATGTGGGATATACAGGAATCTTATAGGGGAAGATCAAATGCTCAACAGCTACAGAGGCGAGCGCAGAACTGACTTTCAGGAAGAAGCTTGGCACTGGGCCAGGGGGTGTGGGACAAGTGAGGGAAGGGGCACCAGGAGAGTGGGGGAGGGGTACAGTGCCTGCCACAGAGGCAAGCTGGGCAGCGGGGAGGGAACCTGGGGACACTGGTGAAGGGTAGTAGTAGGCAGTGGTGAAGGGACAGGTGTTAGAACTATCTTCCCCTGAAACTCAGTCACAAACATCGGTGTCACTTTGTAATTCACAGTGATTCAACAAAAGAAAAGGGCAAAAAAGCTCCTCTTTCTCCTAGACCCTGTAGGGACCCCGTGACCTGTGCATCCCCCTCCATGGGGCAACCAGATGAGGAAGAGCTCTGGGCTGGGCAGCGGGGAACTTAGGCGTTGCCTCACTAGACTCCGAGTTCACTCTTACACCCTGAAGGTTGTGAGATTTCTCTGAGCCTCAGTTCTCTTCCTCACGTTTGGGTGAGGGCAGATCTCAAAAGAGAGAGAGAGAATTTCAGTTCTCTTTCCTTGGACTCAGCATTCTTCCTACAAAACGAAATCATTGCTGGAACAAGAGCGGGGCAGACCAGGGTCCTGGTGGGCAGTGAGCAAATCCTTCCACGGAGGACCAGGTGGACAGTTGGGCTGACCAGTAAGGGGTGGACGCTGCTAGATTTAAAGCCATCCCCACAGTGCCTGATCCTTTTCCAACGTGCCTCTCCCTGGCTCCCTTGGCAGCTCCCAGCATCAGCTTCTGGCTGCTGGTTAGTTTGCTGAGGAATTGTTCTACCAAATGCTTTGCCTTGGACTGTCTTGCAATGAGACTTCCCAGGGGCTTTTGGAGGGAGTTCACTAAGAGAGGGTCACAGGTGGGGCTCGGAGGAACAGTCAGACCTTTGTCCCAGACTTGGACTCCCCCTCCTCCCTGCCGCCAGCAAGCAGCACACTTTGTTCATCCCGTGAGCATTTCTGACTTCACATGGAGAGTATTTTGGGAGAAGCTGTCTCTCCCACATCTGGATTGGGGTAGGGACCAGCTGTTTCCCTGTCTCTGCGCTGACGGTGCTGTCACTGCGTGGGGACAGGCGGCCAAGTGCTGGAGGGGGCTGGAGAATTCGGAATGTTCTCCCTGCCTCCTTGCCTCCCTCTGAGTTCTGGGGTCTTCTTGGAATATTTCATCCCAGGCAGGAAAACCCAAGGGTGTCAAGCCCCAGCGTCTGGCTCCTGAGTCCTATTTGCTCACTGTAGGGTCCTGGGTGAACAGATTCCCCCTGAGAGCCCCCGATTCTCGCCTATAGGATGGCGTGGGAAGGGGAAGAGACAGGACAGCAGTGAGGGTGCTTGCCTTGCATTTGACCGACGCACGGTTGATCCCAGCACCCTATAGGGTCCTCTGAACCCTCACCCTCTCCCAGGAGTGATCCTTGAGAGCAGAGAACAGGAATAAGCCTGAGCACAACCAGGTGTGATACAAAAGCCACAGGAAAGAAAACAAAAATAAAAACCAGGATGCGTGAGGGGTGGAGATCACTTTCTCTAGAGCCACTTGGCTAAAAAGCCTCTGTATGTTCCAAGACAGGTAAGGTCATGGGTGGTGGAGCTCCCCCTACCTCTCTGCGCTCGGGGTGGGGAATGGCTTCGATGTGTGCTCAAGTGCCTACTAGCACCTGCACATCCATGCAGGCACCTCGGCTTACCCACCATGCAGTTCAGTCCAGTGGCTGGGTTTTGTTTGGTTTGGTTTGGGGGCCTCACCCGACTTTGCTCACGGCTTAGCATTGGCTCAGGGGACCTTATGGGGTGCTTGGGGATCAAACCGGATTCACCATGTGCAAAGCAAGTGTCCTCCCAGCTGTACTATTGTTTAGTCCCCAGGAAGTGGATTTTGAACTGGGTTCTCCCAGCACCTGTTTATTTTCCTCCCGGAGAGCCAGGCTTCTTGGCAGGTTCCTTGCAGCCAGGGCAGTCTGTCCTTTCCCACCGGCATGGGACCCTGGGCTGAGCCGGGTGGTGTCACAGTGCATTTCTGCTGGGGACAAGGGCCCCTTTCTTGCTACGGCTGGCCACATGCCTTTACACGCAATATCATCTATGGGAGACACTGCCAGTCTCATGCATGGGGGCTGCAGTGTCCCCATGCTTCCCGTACAAGTCAAAGAGTTGGGAAGTTTAGAATGAGGGGTTCCCATTTAGCCAAACTCACTGCCCAGTTGGTAGGGGTGCCCTCCTAGGGTGCCCATCTCCAGCAGCGGCCGCTCAGCAGTCCTATCTCATTCTGCCTTATCCTGAGTGCGCTAACAGTGACCTCCAATGGAGCATGGTGTGGTTCAGATGAAGCAGTTGGGGATGGCCGGCTCAGACTTCTGGTGGGCAGTGGAGGGAGCAGGAGGAGGAAGAGGGGAAGGAGGAGAAAGGCCGCAGCTCCTGCGTTGGCACCAATGGTCTCCTGCCGGCTGGAGGCGTCTCACTCCACAGGACTAAGAGGAGGCACGGGCAGATGGAAACAGAGGCTTGGGGATGTCCCAGCCCCCTCAGGTGCTAGAGCTCTGACTTTGCCGTGAGCCCCCAGCGGTGGGGACAGCAATGTGGGCTAAATGCCACCCCAGTCCCTCTCTCTCAGCTGCTGTGTTTGCCGTGCCGGCAGCACACCAGGAGCACCGTGCTGAGGACAAAGCAAGGAGCTGCTGGAGGGAGAAATAAGATGGAGCGCCAAGGAGACCGAGGCACACTTGGGGTCTTGTTGGTGGTCCCCATCCTGAGCCTGGAAAGTGTGGGGGAAGCGGCTAATAACGGAGCCGCATAGTTGGTTACTGGCCTCCTGGGTCACAGCTGGCATCACACGGGCATCGTGACAGTCCAGGCTCTGTGTCAGCTGACTTCTAGCCTTCACCTAGGAACGGCATCTTCTTACTTGGCACACTCTCATCGCATTGAGGAGCAAACAGGCCTAGAAATGGCTTGGCTTGCCTCTGACTTCTGGACTCAGAAGGGAGAAGCGGACCTGAACCTGGCTCCCCACGAGTACCCATGGGTCCTATTTCCCAACTGTGGTTCTCCTGGGCTATCCAGAGAATTTTCACCCCATAATTTATCCCAAGGTTCTTCTTTTTGGGGAGGCACACCCACTGATGCACAGAGGTGACTCCTGGTGGTGCTCAGGGGATGCCGGGGATCGAACTCAGGTTGGCCGCGTGCCGGGCAAACGCTCTTCCTGCTGTACTATCTCCAGTCCCTACCTCAGGGTTATTCTTCAGATCTACTTTATACAAACTCAAAAAAAGATTTCAGTGTCAGCCTTAGCAACAATATCCATGGCGCTCTGAGCTGGAAGTGTTGCTATTTTAAACACATATTAAAATAAATATTTGAGAATAACAAAAATAAGGGGTTTTGGGATACTCCATTATTTTTTTTAACCCCTAGTGACCGATTAGCATCTCTCAGCCCCTTAGAGCATTCAAAACTCACACTGCAGCAGGGAGAGGCTAACTCATCCGTGGGGGCACCTGCCAGGAAAACACGGGGCTGAGAGTTCCAACCCTGGCTCCCTCCCACATGCAGAGAGTGATCCCGGCACTAATGTTGTTTGGAATATTCAGCACCACAACCAACCGAGTCAGCGTTGTCTGTACGGCTAGTGTGGGTATACCACAGCCAATGGTTCCTCCATCAACAAAAAAAGGGAAAAGAGAAAAGCAAACACGAAATCAGCTTTCTTTGGAGTTTGGTGATCTGTTTATCTTATCTCATGAGAAGACACAGAGACGTTCAGCTCTTTCCTTCACGTCACACAGTGGGCCCGCTTCAGGCTGCTGCTTCTCAGGTCCAGAGTCTATCACCTGCTTCCCGTGTGGGCCCTGTCCACTGCAGAAGGAGCATCACAAATGCCATCTCTATTCATCCCCAAAGGCCTCTTTTCAGACCTACTTTAAGTTCCCATTTTGCAATAGATGGAACTAACAGAGGTTCAGAGAGGGAAAGCAAGTCTCCTGAGGACACACAGCCCATAGCGGGTGGTGCTGGACAGTTGAACCCGGGATTCGATGTGTGCTGCAGAAAAGGTGACTGTGGGAGGGTGGTCATAGTTGAAGGGACACCGTGGCTCAGAGGCATGGCGTGGGCACATGAGCACAGCGGGGGCCATTTCTTTAGGCATCTACCAACCTCCGATGTAGCTCCCAAACAGACACTCGGATCCAGCCATACCTTCCTGCTCCCTGGAAGAGATTCAGCGCACGGACGCCTTTACTGAGCTGACGTGCTGCATATTTTTAACTGGGAGAAGAATGTCCCCCGGCTAGTGGAGCTGCTGGCCAACCCTACCTCCCGGGCCCAGGAATGCAGCCCCCTTCCTGCCTTCTGCAGCCTCGTTTTCTCTCCGGCCCCAGCAGCTCCGTCTTCTCAAGTTGAGACGGCAAAAGGTCTTGGGAATTTTTGTAAAACTCTCCGATCTGGCGGTGAGCCAGAGGGAAATGGCTCTGCGAGGGCCGACGCTGTCTGGGAGGGGATAGAAATATGGCATTCCTGTGGCAGGCAACCCCAGAATTTACGGGGGGCGGCATGCCGGCCCCGACGCCGGCCAGCTTGTCAAGTAGGCAGGGAGTAAAAAGGTGGAATCTTGGCCAGTCAGGCGGCTGCTTGTGGGCTCATGTTCTCCGGCCTCTGTGCGTTACCATGGCCAGACCTCCCATGCTGGACGAGGTCTTCTTGTCCACTGTCTGACTCAGATGAAGAAAGAGATGCTCAGAGGGGTGGAGCCACTGGCTAAGGTCACACAGTAAGGAAGTGGTGGAGCTGCATCTTTTGTTTATTTATTTTGAATGAAAATTTTTGTCGGTGTTTGGGCCCCACTTAGAGGTGCTCAGGGCTAACTCTGGGCTCTGTATCAGGGTTTTCCCTCGGCAGTGTTCAGGGAATCATATGTGGTGCCAGGATTAGACAGCTCAGCTGCACCCAAGCAAAACCTTCCCCTCTGTACTATCTCACTAGCCACCAGGGGCTTTAGCTTTGAAAGACGAACATTTAGGGTTAGAGGGATAGCGCCATGGGGAGCACCCTGGGGGACATGGGGCTGACCCTGGTTTGGTCTCTAGTGTCACATCCGTTTGTGGGCATTGTTGAGAGTCACTTCTCAGCGTGGAACCAGGAGTAGCCCAAGGGCACCCCTGGGTGTGGCCCACACCCCCAAATAAAATAAAACTGTCCTAATTTGGACATGAATTTGAAGCCTAGCACTTCTGTATGTGTGAATGGCTCATTAGACCGTGATCTGGGTCCAAGTCTTTGTCACCCCTGTCCCCACGGTGTCCCCTTAGTAGCACGGCTCTGCCGTTAGGATGCCACACACAGATGGACACACACACATATATATGGCCACAGTGCATCCACATGCCATCCCCTTCCCGGGTCACACGTACACACACCATGCACACATGCACACACACATATGACCCCGGTCCCCCCCATGCACGCACGCTCTCACTCACACACAGTCTCTGACTCCCCAGACACACGTGCTCACCTGGCTTGTTGGCTCCGCTCCAGGACTGTCCCTTGGACCCCAGGAGCCTCAGCTTCCTTCCTTCCGCCCAGTCTGCCTTTCTTCCCCAGATGTTGGCTGGGGCTCCTGCCAGCCAGCCAGATGTGCTCCGACACCCAGGGACATCTTGGAGACCCAGAGGCTGGGGAGGAGGGAAGGGGTGGCTGCCAGATTGCACCCAGATGTCTTGGTGACAAGGGAGGGGCTGGGATGACTCCTTGGGCTCCCGCTGTCCCCTGGGGCTCGTCACATAGGCCCCCTGTCTTGTGAGTCTAGCTGGAGGCTGTGGTGGTCCCCTCCGCATTATCTGGCCTATCTACCTGCGGGGAGGCTGACACCGTGACCAGCGTTTCTCCAGAGGGTTGATGGGGCGTGCTGAAAGGGTGCTTATGGACCCAAAGCACAGGTGGGAAAACCCAAGACCCACCCCTGCAGGGTGAGCTCCTGGGAAACCAGGAAGGAGATACAGCACATTGTAGCAGGTGAGGGTTTTGTTTGTACTCAACTTAGCCAGCAGGAGTGAAAAGAGCATTTTCCCGCTAGCAGGTCTGTTCTGCCTTGAGCCCCCAATTGTCTTTCTCTGGCAGGGAGCCAGAGAGATAGTACAATGGGTAGGGCACTTGCTTTGCACACAGCTGACCTGGGTTTGATCTTCCGCAGTCAGGAAGGTCCCCCAAGCTCCACTCAAGAGAGATTCCTGAGTGCAGAGCCAGATCTCAGTAACCCCTGAGCACCCCGGGTGGCCCCCAAACCAAAGCAAAATGAGAAATAAATCTGTGGGCTGACTGGCAAAGTGGAGTTCTTCTTAGAACCAGCCAACCCCTCACCCCAGTGCAAATGCCCTCAGGTAACACTGCACCCCAAATCCCCGTCTTTGCTGCAATCCACAGCAGAGTCCTTGAGCCCATTTGGGATTTATGGGGGGTGGGAGCAAGGATGAGGATCAAGGGCATCACTGCCCCAACTGGGCCCAGCTCCTGGGGTATCTGGAGTGAGCAGCTGTGAGATCAGATCCTGCTGGGAGCCATCGCTGGCCTTGCTGGCCCTCTCTGCCTGGACTCTCATCTGGGTGACCGAGTGACCACGTGCAGTGGGGCCAGTACAAGGAACTCTGGCCAGCTTTGATGGCTCTGGGAGAAGCCTCTTGTGCACAGAGACAGGCATACCTGGTGGGGGGGCTCCACTAAGGACAGTAGGAAGGTCAGGTTGGGCGTGGGGTTGCCCCCCAGTGCTCAATTTCAGCAGATGGTCAGCACACAGGCTGCTTTTTTAAATTATTTTCCCCAGGCGTCCCTGTGGGACAGGCCTCAGTCTCTTGCGCCTTTCTTACTTTTTCTTCTCAGACAAAAAAAAATCCCTGTAACTCTACCGCCGTGTGCGGAGCTCAGGCCTATAAAAAGCTGACCGGGGCTGTTATTTTAAGGCCTGTCACCGCTTCCCTCCGAGCGTCCCTTCTGGAATTGGCCTCTGGTTCCCAGGGCTGGTGGCGGAGCTTGGAGCCGGCTTTCAAGGGCAAGGCAGAGACGGAGCGAGGCTGCTGGGACGGGGCAGGGCGAGCCGGGGGCGGGTGGAGTGGATAAAAGTACCTTTTAGGGCAGCGCATTCCCCCCCCCCTCCTGGCTGATGGCGCCCGGTCCCCACCCTTCTCCCACCTCCTCCTTCAGCTGTGCATCTCCCAGGCCTCCCAGAAAACCTTCGGGGTGGGGGGCAACCTGTGGCTCAGAGAGGGCAGAGTGTTCCCGAGGTCACACAGCAGAGGTGCGCCCTGCTCCCTGCCTGGGCTCGCTCCTCTCTGCTTGGTGGGCTGCTTCCTGGCCTCTCTCCAAACTCTCCCTCGGGGTCCTGTCTTTTCCCTTCTCCCGCTGTCTCCTTCCAGCGTCTTCTCTCCTCCCTTCTGGTTCTTTCTAGGAAAGTCTTCTGCCTCATCCTGCCCTCAGGCTCCCTCTGAGCTGTGTGAGGAGCTGCATGAGCCCCAACAACACCCCCTCCCCCAGCTGGAGCCCCCTTCACAGGCCACAGCAGCCCCCACTCCCAGGAGAAACGCCCCTTACCCAGGTCCCATAAAGAGATGAGTAGGACTCGGGTGCAGTGACGACAGAGTATCACTTGTATCACTTGTCTTGAGTAGGCGCCAGTAATGTCTCCATTCGTTGGGAATGAGGTCCATTATTGTTACTGTTTTTGGCATATTGAATACACCAAGGGTAGCTTGACAACAGAGTCCACCTGGATTTTCTTATTGTGAGAGGCACCTTCCCAGGCTCCCTAGAAAATCCACATGAGAAAAAAATTAGGGTGTTGGGTCACACCCAGCCATTTTCAGGGCTCACCCTTGGCAGTGGTCACGGCGTGGCAGTGGTCAGGGGACCACACAGGGTACCGGAGCTTGAACCCGCTGAGCCACTTGCAGCACTTGGTTGAACAAACAGACCGTCAGAGGCGCTGGGCACCAGCAGGCACCCAAGGCAGCTAGCTGCTTAGGGCAAGATGAGGCAGGTTCCCACCATTCTGGAAAGTTCTTGGATGCTTTCTCAGTCAAATTAAAGAATTTGAGGTCTGGACAGAGAGCACGGGAGTTAAGGCACCTGCCTCAGAAGCAGCCAACTCCGGGTCTATCCGTGGCACTGCATTTGGTCCCTTGAGCCTAGTCAAGAATGACTCCTGAGCACAGAGCAGGAGGGAGCCCTTTGCACCTCCGACTGTGACCCCCAAACAGACAGGATAATAACTTGATCAGTGTTTGTCCCAAATGGTGTCCTCCAGTGGCTGGAATCCCGAGCCTCAGTTTCCTCATCTGTCAAATGGAGCCAAGGGCGCCCCCTCCCTCGTAGGCAGCCACAGAGAAAAGTGTACCCGGGCATCCTCACAGCCCTTGAACAAGCGGGGCTCGGTCTGTATTCCCGGCCATGCCAGTGCCTTACTGTTCCCTCCTCTCAGCCGGCCCCCAGCCCCTAGCCCCTCTCCACCCCCAAGGCCTGAAACAGCAGACAGAGCCGCTTCTCAGGGAAATGAGGCAGGACGGCCCCTGACCCTGGCCGGTTGCCCGACCCCCGGACCACAGCCTGCAAGAGGCTAACCCCCCCCCCTCCACCCCGGGGGCCCCCACTTAGCTTGGTGGGGCTGTGCCGGCCGGCCCGCACCCATTCATGTATTTTGTATTAGAAAATGACTGCTGTTTCCATGGCAACATAAAAGGGAGCCCATCTCATTACCGGGCCTCGGACACATTATTTTCTCCAAGGAATTTCTTCTTTTTCATTATTTCTCTCCAAAGGTCAGTTATCCTCTCAGGCGGGGAGGGGGTGGCGGGGGGGCCGCGAAAGGTGAGCTGGATCCACTGCAGAATTCCCTGGCGGAATTTACAATCATTTTGCCTTTTTCCTCGCTCTTACGCCCGATGGAGAGATTTTCCCCGTCGCTGGTGGTGCTTTTTTAACCCTCACAGCCCCAGCTAGGCTGCAAGTGAGGGTCTCTCAGCTGGTTGCCCTGGGACTCCCGCTCGGCTCCTCTGTACCCCTGCTTCCTCAGGGGGACACCTCCACTCCCGGCTGCAGACGTGAAGCGAGGGCACAAAGATAATTTTCTCTTTTTCTTAATTCTCTCATTGAGAAAAAATAAACCCCCCAACTGTCCTTTAAAAAGTCAAACCTGGGGCGGAGCGATAGCCCAGCGGGTAGGGCGTTTGCCTTGCCCGGCCGGCCTGTGCCGCCGGGTTCTATCCCCGGCATCCCATATGGTCCCCGAGCACCGCCAGGAGTAATTCCTGAGTGCAGAGCCAGGAGTAACCCCTGAGCATCGCTGGGTGAGACCCAAAAAGCAAACAAAAAGAAAAGTCAAACCTAGTGAGAATGACAATAACTCATATTGCTTTGTGGGTTTGGTTTTTGCTTTTTTGGGGGGAGACGGTGTCACACCTGGTGATACTCGGGTTACACCTGCCTCTGCACTTAGGAATTACTCTTGGTGGTGCTCAAGGGGACCCTATGGGATGCTGGGGATCGAACCCATTGGCCAAGAGCGCCCTACCTGCTATACTATCACCCTGTCCCTGTGTTTTTTTTCTTTAGGGGTGTCGTTTATTTGGGTTTTAGGCCACACCAGGGATGTTCAGGGATTACTCCTGGCTCTGTGATCAGGGGACTGTATGGGATGCCTGGGCAGCTAGGAGCAGGGCAAGCACTTGACCCATTGTACCATCTTTCCAGCCCGAGTAATTCTTATTGCTTTGCTGAATGCTGTATGGAGTCGGGATAAAGAAATAGCAGTTTGAGGATCACGCAGGCCGGACCTTGGGTCTTCCGCTTTCAGGCTCTATGACTTCGCATGAGCAAGTCGCTGCCTGGCTCTTGGCTGCATCTATCGCTAGAATGGTTTCTACATTACGGGTGTGGGGTGAGGGTGCAGAATCTGCCTGCCGATGGTCACCACTGAACAGAGATTTTATTTACCTGCTGTCCTTCTCTCTCCATCTAGGTATGGATATATTTGCCAGTTGTGGTGTGTATCGGTCGTGTTTTGCTGTAACACGAATCAGTAGGTTAAAGCAGTGCTAATCACTTACTATTTGTCACACTTCCTGTGCATAGACAGCTCAGGAGCTGAACTCGGGAATCTAGCTCAGAATTTCTTTGGGCTGGAGCCATAGTACAGCATGTAGAGCATTTACCTTGCATGGGGCCCATTCAGATTCAATCCCGGCAATCCATGGGGTCCCCCAAGCACCGCTCAGAGTAATGTCCGAGTGCGGAGCCAGGAGTAACTCCTGAGCATTGCTGGCTCCCCGCCACAATGTAAAGAGAATCTCTCTTGCTGTGGAATATCTGAAGTGGTCCTCATTGAAACCTTGCCCGGGGTTGGAAGAGCTAATTTGAAGATGGCTCATGCAGGTCTGATAGTTTCAGGGTTCTGTGTCACTGGGCCTCCACACGGCTCCATCCTGAGGGCTCCACACCAACATGGCAGCCCATTGTCCCCAGCCAAGTGGCCCAAGACAGTTAAGATGAAAACCACAATGGCGCTTCAGGCCCAGCCTCAGAGACCACATACCACGCCCAGCATTTTCTGTGGGTCACACAGGTTAACCGTAACTCTGTGGGAAGGGGCATAGAGGACTGAAGAGAAGGCGCCAAGGGCTGTGGGGCGCCATCTTGGGGACCAGCCACTACGTAACACTTTCGTCTTCTTCTTCTTCTTCTTCTTCTTCTTCTTCTTCTTCTTCTTCTTCTTCTTCTTCTTCTTCTTCTTCTTCTTCTTCTTCTTCTTCTTCTTCTTCTTCTTCTTCTTCTTCTTCTTCTTCTTCTTCTTCTTCTTCTTCTTCTTCTTCTTCTTCTTCTTCTTCTTCTTCTTCTTCTTCTTCTTCTTCTTCTTCTTCTTCTTCGTCTTCGTCTTCGTCTTTCGTCTTCGTCTTCGTCTTCGTCTTCGTCTTCGTCTTCTTCTTCTTCTTCTTCCTCCCTCTTCCTCCTCTTCCTCCTCTTCTTCCTCTTCCTCCTCTTCTTCCTCTTCCTCCTCCTCCTCCTCTTCCTCCTCCTCCTCCTCCTCCTCTTCCTCTTCCTTCTTCTCTTCTTCTTCTTTTTTTTTTTTTTGCTTTTTGGGTCACACCTGGCAATGCTCAGGGGTTACTCCTGGCTCTGCACTCAGGAATCACTCCTGGCAGTGCTCGGGGACCATATGGGATGCCGGGATCGAACTCAGGCCTGCACAGGCCGGCGCGTGCTAAGGCAAACGCCCTACCCGCTGGGCTATTGCTCCAGCCCACACTTCCTTCTTTACAGACATTTTCACCTACTCTTCAGCACAAAGCCAAGAGGCTGATTCCCATTTCCCAGAAATGTGGGATGCTCAGGCGTTACTCCTGAGGGTGAGAGAGGGAAGTGATTTTCCCGAGTCTTCGGGCCTATCTGGCCTAATTCCTGTCCTGGATTCTTTCTTGTCTCCTCCTTCTCATGAACCTGGAACCTGTTGCTCAAATTCTACTGGTCTGAAGGGTGTGAGGGCAGAGAAAACATGGGGCGGCCTGAGTCTGGGCTTTCCAGCTGGCCGGGCATTGCAGTACACAGACACTCAACAAGTGAAACCAGTCAAAACACTCCCCCTGACGAAGCCAGTGGAATAAGTGTGTTTGTAAAGCTGACGGCGTTCCTGTTGACAGGCAAATGTCTATATTACATGGCAACAAATGGCTGGAAGATGCAAAAACACAGCCGATCATCAGGGAATTTCCCCTCCCTGCTCTGAAGGAAGAGCTTTTCCCTCCACCCAGCAGCCTGAGTGATGTTTGCCTGTTCACAGAGATTTCTCCCCTGTCAGGCGCTTCCCTGAGGTGCTGTGAAGAGGCACAGGATCCCCCCAGGCTGTTGGAACTAAACAGGGACAGTTGTCCACATCGTGTCAGGAAGCTGCGGGAAAGGGCTGCCCTCAGCGGTGAAGGGCTGTGTGGAGATCCGGTTCGAGAAAGTCCTGGGGCTTGGTTTGACTTCCAGGTTCTGATGAAATTTGGGAGGTGAGACTTTCCTCCCCTCCGAGCCTAGCAGGTGAGAATGCATGAGAATGCTCACACCCTGTCTAGATACTTCTGGTTTGGAAGGTGTGGGGTTCTCTCTCTCTCTCTCTCTCTCTCTCTCTCTCTCTCTCTCTCTCTTTTTTGGCTTTTGGGTCACACTTGGCAATGCTCAGGGGTTACTCCTGGCAGTGCTAGGGAGACCATATGGGATGCCTGGGATCGAACCTGGGTCGGCTGCATGTAAGGCACACACCGTACCCACTGTACTAGATGTCTCTATACTTTTAATGCCTTTTCCCCTCTTCACAGAGCGGCTGGGTCAGGTGTTTCTGGAGCAATTTTGCTTTGGTTTTGGGCCACACCCAGCTGTGTTCAGGGCTTTTTCCTGGCTTTGTGCTCATGGATCTCTCCTGCTGGGGCTCACATAGGGTAGCAGAGATCAAACCCAGGTTGGCAGTTTCAGTGGGGTGGATGCTTCTGGGAGCTCTTCTGAAATACAGGATGAAGAGGAAAAATTCACCAGCAGCTGCTTCCTTGACCTAGGCCCCTCTTGGTCGTGGTTTGGGGCTGGGGTGCAGGGGCGCAGGGCTGGACTCCTGGGACCATCTCAGACTTCCTCTTTCGTAGACCAGGCTACCCTTGGGCCTACCCCAGGCCTCATTTTTCAGGGCCTCATCTCTCAGAAACAGGGACACCTGCTGTTTGGCTCTTTTCCTGGAAGCCATTGGCTCATGATTCACCCCTTCTAGCAGTGCTCTTGAGCACTTGCTTAGAGAGAAAGGCTGAGACCATAGCAGAGACAGTGACAGGACAGACAAGGCCGATCTGGGGAGCAGGAGAGAGGAATGAAAGCGGCCAGTGGGCCAGTGCCCAGCTGGGTTGTCAGTAAAAGCTCCCAAAGTGGTGTGCAGAGCCTGGGTCCCTCCACATCCAGCCGCCCAGGCTTTCAGTCAAGTAGCCCCAAGCCCTGGTGGTACCCAACCACCCCGATCTCATGGAGTTGGACTTTCAGAATGGGGGAAGGGACTCACGTTTCCTGAGCTCCTGTTTGGAGCTGGAATCTCTCCCGTGTGACCTACACACGTGGAATCCCCCAAACTTGCCTCTCCCACATGAGGGAACCACCCAGACCTGCCTCTGGGCCCCCTTTCCCTTTAGGGACAGGAGAGGGTCCAGGAGCCACACTGGTGTCCTTTCAGGAGCCTTGTCTGAGATGGTCTCTGCACTGTTCACAAGGGCATGTGGACCCAGCCTCTCCATCCACACACTTCCCAGCTTCTCTAGGAGGAATAGTCAGGGGACAACTGGAAGGGGGTTTTCCTGGGAAGGAAAGAAGGAAGGAAGGAAGGAAGGAAGGAAGGAAGGAAGGAAGGAAGGAAGGGAAATAGGGAGGAGGGAGAAAAAAGGAAGGAAGAGGATGGAAGAGGAAGGAAGAAAGAGGAGGGAGGGAAGGAAGAAAGGAAGGAAGGAAGGAATGGAGGAAGGAAGGAAAGGAGGGAGGGAGGGAGGAAGGAAGGGAGAAAGGAAGGAAGGATGGAAGGAAGGAAGGAAGGAACGGATGGAATCAGACAGAAGCCTGATCTCTCTAGTGGAGCTCAGAGGACAGATGTGACCTGTCGGCAGTGATGGGTGGTCCTCCCACTGAACTTCTCCCAACCAGAAATCTGGGGGGCTGGAGTGGCCACTACAGTCACTGAGAGGAGCAAACTATACCCCAGTATAGTTTCTTTTTTTTTTTTTAACATTTTATTATACCACCGTGAGATATACAATTACAATGTTGTTCACGCTTGGGGGTTTCAGTCACACAGTGTTAGTATAGTTTCTTTTCTCTCTTTTTTCTTTTTCTTTTTGCCTTGTGACCACACCCAGAGATGCTCAGGGCTTACTCCTGCTTCTGCACTCAGGCATCACTCCTGGCGGAGCTCAGGGAACCATATGGGATGCCGGGGATCAAACCCCGGTCTGCTGCGTGACACAACAGTGCCCTCCCGCTGTACTGTCACTCTGGACTCCCAGGTACAATTTCATGGTGTGTGTCTCTGAAATTTCTCTCCATAGAAAATGCCCTAGAGTCCCACCACTTACAGACTCAGGCTTTGATAGGCGGATCTTGTTAACCCCGCCCTCTGCTGCCGATTGTTTTGGCCAGGAGAGAGCCCAACCATTAGGCAGGTGTTCCCAGGAGCCACAGGCAACTCTCAGATGGTTCTCATTCTTTTAATGGACACTCAGCGCTCACTCTCCTTCAGACCCTCACTTTGGTACAGGGGGCTCTGGGCTCCCAGAAAAATGCAGCGAGTGCTAAAATTTGCTTCTTTTTTGATTTAGTCTCTCGCAAGCTTGAAGGACTGGATTTTATAACAGGTCAATTTCAGACCATTTGATATTGATATATGAAGATCCTTAGGGATTATTGAATGCATTTTTCATCCAGCTGTGATAGTATCATAGAAGGAAAATGGGATTGACTGTTAAGTACAAATTGAAAAAGACATGGTCATTTAAGATAACTCCTTATCTGTATACAAGGAAATAGTATCAGGGAAATAGACCACCAGTTGACAGAAATAAATTTCACCTTGGGTTCCTCCTCCATGTTCTTCCACGGCTGCTGTTCACGTCTGGGATTATTCAATTATTTTGAGAGCCTTTTCCTGGGGCCCCTGTTGGAAGGAGCATGGCCGAAAGAGAGGAAAAACACTCCCTACTTTATTCTGGAAAGGATGGGCGAGGAGGAGGAGCAGGAGGGTGAATGGGGTCTGAAAGGGGCCGCCCCAGCCTGGGGTGCCACAATCCTGACAGCTTAGGGGCAGGTGAAGAGCTGAGACCACCCCATGGGCCCTCCCAGACTTACCCTGGATCTTGGTGCCACATGGAATAGCCTTAACCAGGCAGGGGGCTTCTGCAGGCATTTTTAACAGGGAAACAAGGTGACAGGTGGAGCTTTTCCATGCTGGGGTTCCCTCTCAGTGACGTACAGCTCTTGAGCAGAACAGCACATCTGCCCCCTGCCACGAGGAGCTCTCTGCCTTCCACCCAGGGCACAGGGTAACACACTGGACTAAGCCCATGCACATTCTGCCTGACTCAGAGCATGTCTAAAGCATGCCTGCTCTTTACATAAGCAGAGGGAGTTTGAAGGCCACATGGAGATCGGCCAGATTGGGACCACTGAGAGCTCTGTTGGTCACTTAGACAGGAACGCCTGCCTGCCTTCCTTCCTTCCTTCCTTCCTTCCTTCCTTCCTTCCTTCCTTCCTTCCTTCCTTCCTTCCTTCCTTCCTTCCTTCCTTCCTTCCTTCCTTCCTTCCTTCCTTCCTTCCTTCCTTCCTTCCTTCCGTCCGTCCGTCCTTCCTTCCTTCCTTCCTTCCTTCCTTCCTTCCTTCCGTCCTTCCTTCCGTCCTTCCTTCCAACCTCCCTCCCTCCCTTCCTTCCCTTCTCCTCCTCTTCCTCCTCCCCTCCTCCTCCCACTCCTCCTCCCCCTCCTCCTCTCCCTCCTCCTCCTCTTCTTCTTCTCTTCTCTTCTTCTTCTTCTTCTTCTCCTTCTCCTCCTTCTCCTTCTCCTTCTCCTTCTCCTTCTCCTTCTCCTTCTCCTTCTACTTCTTCTTCTTCTTCTTCTTCTTCTTCTTCTTCTTCTTCTTCTTCTTCTTCTTCTTCTTCTTCTTCTTCTTCTTCTTCTTCTTCCTCCTCCTCCCTCTTCCTCCTCCGCCTTCACCTCCACCGCCTCCTCCTCCTCCTCCTCCTCCTTATTCTTCTCCTTCCTCCTCCTCCTCCTTTTCATTTTTGGGTCACACCTGGTTCTGCACTCAGGAATTACTCCTAGTGATGCTCAGGAGAACTCAGATACACGGGAGACTCAGATACATGGGGCAGAGCTGCTACCGGCTCTCCCTGTGCTCAGCTGATCATGAGGAGTCTGGGAGGGAAGGCAAGTTCTAGCCCTGGCCTGCATCCCAGCAGAGCCTCGCAGAAGCGAGAGGAATCCCCACACCACGAGTAGTCATTTTCAACATCTGGACTCCACAGCTCCTCAGAGTTCCACCCAAGAGTAAAACTGATCTCTCCCCATTGCGGTTCATCAGTAAATGCATGAGATGAGAGCCTACTACTGAGAGTACACCACCTGCACGGCAGAGCCTGGTAAGCTACCATATCATATTTGATATGCCAAACACCAGTAACAATTATAGACCTTATTCCCATGACCTGAATGAATGGTTTGAGGATCTTCATGTTCCTGGAGCAAGCAGATGCCCTTGGACTACACTAGCAAGCAACAGGAAGTATGGACATGTTACTGGTACCCACTAGAGCAAAGCAATGAACAACGGAAGACAAGTAATACAAGACAAATGATACAAGTGATGCTCAGAGGAACAATATGGGGTGCTGAGGATCAAACCTGGGTGGGCTGCATGCAAGGCAAACGCCCTCCCCACTGTATTATTGTTCTGGTCCCCGGCTTCTCCAATTCTTTCCGTGGAGAATGGGGGAGGGCGTTGCAATGCTGCTTCCTTTTCCTACTTGGGTCCCTCATGTAGGGAGAAATCAGTTAGGGAGTGTGGCTGTGGATGCTGCAGGACTTGGGGCACCTAAGAAGGACAAATCTTGGCGTGGGAGTCTGGGAGGTCAGCCTGGCTTCTCTCTCCCCAACACCTGCTTCCTTTGGTGGGAGTTGCATTGAAATTGCCTCTGATTCCACAGCAGAAAGAGCTTTCAGAGCCCTGAAGGCAGCCAGGTAATCTGGGGGGGCTAAAGGGAGTTCAGCTCTCCCCAGGCTTCGTGAGGCCCTACTGTGTGTCAGATGAGGCCCCTACAGCATGGCCTGAGGAGAGTCTGAGAAAAAATAGGGCCAGTCTCTTTTATGCAAAATTGTTAGAACCATCTATTTGTTAGAAGGAACAATGGTGCAAGCTAAGCACCATCATCCACAGTCTACAACTAGAAATAGGCTGATCAACAGGAAGAAGCTGTAACAAAGCTAGTACAGGAGTGGAGGAATGGGAATTTGAATTAGGGTTGTTTATATTCACAATAATTTATCTAGCCACGTATTCAATTTTTCCTCAATCACCATTACATTTATCATCCATGTAACCACACCTTTCCATCCACCCACCATCCACCATCCATTCATCCATCCATCCATCCATCCATCCATCCATCCATCCATCCATCCATCCATCCATCCATCCATCCATCCATCCATCCATCCATCCATCCATCCATCCACCTACCCACCCATCCACTCACCCACCCATCCACCCATCCATCCACCAACAAACCCACCCATCCATCTATTCATTCAACCATATGTCCATCCATCTTCCTTTTATTAACTCAGCAAGGCCAGGCAACAACCATCCTTACCATTACAACTAAAGACCTTACGACCCCAGGGCACCCCAGTGCTTTTCTCAGATCCGCCGTGCCTAGGATCTAACCATTCATGACTGCATGTGTGAACCACTTTTTGAGGCTTTGGTCTCAGCATGCCAGGAGATAGGAGGCAACAGGCTCTGGCCACCCCCATCTAGCCTGGGATTGGAGTTGGACATCAGAAGATCCCTTTAGAAGAGGAAGAGTGGGAAAGCCGGGATAAAGAGTTCATTTGCCCCCAGAAAATCAGAGGCAAATGCTTTCCACCAGCCTATAATTCCAGGCCACCTGTCAATACGCCCGGGGCACCGAGCCAATTCATCCCCAAGACCATGAATCATAGCACTGATTCTCTGGCTCTAATCAAATGCAGCCGCTCTCTAGGACAGGACTACATCAGCCAGCAGGAGGTCCCCAGGCCTCCTCTCTCTCTCTCTCTCTCTCTCTCTCTCTCTCTCTCTCTCTCTCTCTCTCTCTCTCTCCTTCCTCCATTCTTTGATTCAAATCAGGTCAGACCAGAACCAGTGGCCCAAAGGGTGACTCACTCCTATGAGGAGTTGTGCCAGCCTCAGTGTTGCTGGGTTGGGGCCCACAGAGGCCAAGTCTTGGGTTCAAGTCCTGCCAAAGGCACACGGTAAGGCTCTGTCAGTCTTTGGACCTGAACTCCGGGGACGGTCCTGAAGTTTCTGATGTTCCTTTCACCTGAGCTGGCAGGAGCTGCTCTTTCTCCAATGCGGAATGGCCACAGGGACATGAGGGGGTCTGTTGGCCCCCAAGCAGAATCTTGCTTCCAAGAAACTCCTAGTCTAGTGAGAACAGATGTGCGAGTGTAGGTATGTGTGCAAGTCACGTCCAGAGGGATACGAGATTCAGAAACGCGATTCACTCCTGGTTTCCTGAAGATGAGGTTATGGTTCATCATAAACTTGGCAGCGTCATGAATGGAAGATGTACTGTCTCAAAGTTCTGGAGGTCAGGAGCCCCAAATCAAGGCACCAGAGTCCTAGCAAAGGTGGTGGGAGCCTTCTTTGCCCTTTACAGTCAGGGGGTGACGGGGACTCCGTATTTCCTGGTGGACACCCTGTGCCCCCAACACCCTCAGTTTGCATACGGCTTCTCCTTCCTTTCCCAGTGCTCCTGCCCCAGGCTATGAGATGGAGAAACTTTGCAGATCGCAAAACAGCCCTGCTCAGCCACCCTGAGCCATGCAAATGCCCTTTGGCCCCTGCAAATCTATTTCTCCAGATTGGGGTGGGCTGTCCGGCAGTTGTGGGGATTCAGAAACTTCCCAGCACTGGTGGTGACCCAGTGGCCATGCTACCACACCGCCTTCACCCCAGTATGATTGCTTGTCTGCACCCCTCTTCTTTGGTATAACTGGCAGCCTGGGTTTGCTGGCCTTACCTCGCCTTGCCTCCTTGGGCATAGAACCTGCTTGCTGACAAATTGGTACAGTGCGCATGGGGAGGAGCTCCGGGCCCCTAGTCAGACAGGCCCCAATCTGCTACAGGGCAGGAGAGGGGAACCCAGGGAATAAAGCAGTGGCCAGGAAATCCCCTGTCACCCCTGGAGGAGAGAGAGGAGGGGGACACAAGGAGAGGCACTGGGACCCCCTAACTCTGCCTCATCTTCCCTGGCTTGGCTTGGGGGAGCAGCGCCCTCTCTGCCCACTGCACCCACATCCTCTCTGAAGTTCCAGCAGGCAGCGGAGAGACTACAACATTGGGGCCACCCTTGGCTGCAAACCTTCAAGGACTCCCCCTCACAGAGGTTAAGGCTGGTGAGTTCCTTCGCCATCACCCCTCCAGGCTGTGGATGGACACAGAGCCTGTCCGTCACCACAAGGACCCCTCCCCACCCCTTTTTGTCCTCCGGAAGGTCAGCAACCACTGCTGGACTCCCCTTTTCACATTTCTTGAATGTTGCCATTGTCACTAGGGCCTATAAAGGCCTATATAGGACCTAACTTGTGGGGATGAACTTTGTTTTTTTTTTGGTGTGGGGAGGCACACCCGGTAGTGTTCATGGGTTCTCCTGGCTCTGTGCTCTTGACGGTGCTCAGGGCAGTCTCTGGGATGCCAGGGCTCCAACCTGTTGACTGTGTGCAAGGCAAATGCCCTACCCACTGTGCTATCGCTCTGACTCCTCTGATTTTTCCCTCTGTTGGACCGAATTCTCGCGAGACCCATCCAGATTACGGGCATCCAGCGTCCTGCCCCCCTGCCATGGAAGTTGAGTGAATGTGCTGCTATGGGCTTCACCTTCGGTGGTGAAGTGTCATCTGGGTGTTTCCCAGGGAGCAGAAATAAAGATCTCCCGACATGAGTGAGCCAGGTTTTGTGCTACCACTTCCGGGCTGTGGGGCGTGCCCTGGAGCGCAGTCGCTGCTGGGCTGTTGATTTACTATTCGAAACAACTAGCTAGCTACCTGGTTTTCCTGTTTATTTTCTTTTTTCGGTTTGGGGCCACACCTGGCTGTGCTCAGGGCTTCCTGCTGGAGGTCACTGCTGACGGGGCTCCAGGGTCCCTGTGTTGGGGCTTGCACCCCATCTCCTGCTGGCACAGCCAGGCCCTTGAGCCCTGCTTCAGACCACCCTATGAGCCCTTGAGCAAACCTCGCTGGATCTGGCCCCTCCGCCAGCTCTGGGACTAGGGTGGTATTCTTCTCTCTCAGCCTTGCATGGGGCTGAGGGTCCATGAAGGGCTTTTCATCAGCCTTTCCCCCATGTGGCTTAAGCGCCCTGCGTGGAGTCACTCCTGTGTCCCCACTGGCCATTTCAAAGTTCAGAAAAACTGAGGCTCAGGGATCCTACAGCCCTGCTGTGACCAACAGGCTTTCCCTGAGAAGACCAAGGAAGCAAAGCTCATGGGGAGGGCTGACTTTCCATGTGGGCTGTGCTCTGGGGTGCTGTCCATGGGGGCAGTGCTCTGGGTGCTGTCCATGGGGGCTGTGCTCTGGGTGCTGTCCATGGGGGCTGTGCTCTGGGTGCTGTCCATGGGGGCTGTGCTCTGGGTGCTGTCCATGGGGGCAGTGCTCTGGGTGCTGTCCATGGGGGCTGTGCTCTGGGTGCTGTCCATGGGGGCTGTGCTCTGGGGTGCTGTCCCTGGGGGCAGAGCTCTGGGTGCTGTCCATGGGGGCAGTGCTCTGGGTGCTGTCCATGGGGGCTGTGCTCTGGGTGCTGTCCATGGGGGCTGTGCTCTGGGTGCTGTCCATGGGGGCAGTGCTCTGGGTGCTGTCCATGGGGGCAGTGCTCTGGGTGCTGTCCATGGGGGCTGTGCTCTGGGTGCTGTCCATGGGGGCTGTGCTCTGGGGTGCTGTCCATGGGGGCAGTGCTCTGGGTGCTGTCCATGGGGGCTGTGCTCTGGGTGCTGTCCATGGGGGCTGTGCTCTGGGTGCTGTTCATGGGGCGTGCTCTGGGTGCTGTCCCTGTGGGCAGTGCTCTGGGTGCTGTCCATGGGGGCAGTGTTCTGGGGTGCTGTCCAGCTGCTTGTCCTGTCTGCCATCGGTCCCATCCCTTTGACTTCTTGTTCATTTTGTTTTTGTTTCCATTTGTTTTTGGGCTACACTTGGCCATGCTCAGTGCTTACCCGGGCTCTGCACTCAGGAATCAGTTCTGGTGGGCTCGAGGGACAGTACAGGGTGTCGGGATTGAACCTGGGCTGGTTGCGTGCAAGGGAAGCGCCCTTCCTGCTGTGCTAGCGCTCCAGCACCTCCTGTCTAATTGCTGAGCTGGAGGGATGCTCCATATCACAGGACACGCCTTCCCTGCCCTCTCCATGTCCAGCCCAGCTCTGTCTTCAACTGTCCCTGTACACTGACCACAGGGTCCAGTCAGACAGAAGATTGCGTGATATCAGCCCGGAGGGTCCCTAGGGTGCCCCCTGGCACCCTTGTTAGAGCTAGCCCCAGATGCCAGGGAGGCTGAGGCTCCGGCATGTGGGCAGAGGTTCAGGCCCCCAACAGGGGCCCTTCTCCCTCCCCCCACTCCCCCACCTCCCTCTTGCCCTCTGTTCCTCGCACAACATCTGCACCCTCCCTGGCCCCCAGATTTGGTGTGTGTCTTATTTTATCTCATTTTATTTTGGGAGTTTGCTGCATTCAGGAGACCCAGGGAGGGAGAGGGTGGGGTGGGGTACAGCATCTGGGAAGGAGAAAAGGCCAGCAGCAAACAGCAAAGAGACAACACATTTTTGTTTTTACAAAGATGGTAATAAATGCTATGAGAGAGAGGGAGGGAGGAGGCAGAGAGAGAGCGAGCGAGATAGAGAGAGAGAGAGAGAAACACCCACCCACAGCCTCTGAAAAACAGCCCATTGAAATGACAAGCCGAAAATCATTTGCTAAGCGCCCAGACCGGTCCCTTTGTGGTGTTTGGTGACAGTTACCTTTCAATCCTGCCATTGTGCAGGGAGGCTGATTTTTATTCAACGTTCTATTCACCCTGCGTATTAATGAAAAGGGGAGGGAAGAAAAAAAAACTTGTAAGAATGGTGTTTAAGAGGCTGATAGACAAGCTGTCTGGGGTCCCGGCCTGAGTATCTCTTATCGGAGGTTCACAGTGGGATGGAGATTCTCTGGCCCCTGGCCCTGGCCCCCTGCCCCCACCCCCCTCCCTGTGCCCCTCTCTTGGTTCTCCTGCTGCCCAATGCTGCCAGGCCCTGCCCCTGTGGGGAAACCCCTTCACGGGTCTTTGTTGTGGTGATCATTATTTATTTATTTTTTCAAAGACTTTAGGGGCTCTGCTCCTTTCCAGGAGAGGAGGCAGACCCGAATTCAGGTACCAACTGTATGCAGCATGGATTGAGCACCAACTGTGTACTTATTTGGGTGCGGGACTGGGGGACCAAGGCAGACCATGACCCCAGTCTTCGAGGGGCTTCCAGACAGGCCAGGTGTTTGCCTATGGGGGATTTGGTCCCCACTGCCCCAGAAAGGGCCCCGAGGACTACCAGGACACTGTATACCCCCAAATCATTTTCTCTAGATGGCTTGAGGCTGGAACCACTGGCTCCCTCTTGGCACCCACAAGCCATGGAGCTTTGATATGAGAGACAGCGGCAGCCAGGGAGGCTGTTCTGGGTGTCGGCCTCACCTCAGAGCTTCCTAGGAGGTGGGTGCTGGACACAGGGCTGGCTGGGAAGGGGCACGGGGTAGTGCTCGAGATGGGGTTTGGACCTGGCTTCCATTCTTGCTCCAGCCATTCACTTCCTGGGGTCATTGACTGAATTGGCAAGTCTGGTCCTGGTCTGTCCCTGGGGCTGGGGTCAGGAGTGCCCTCACTGCCTGCCGCTGGGAGTGGCTAGGAGGATATAGAGGGGCAGAATGCTTGGCCCCCTACTCTCCCCCATTCAGATGCTGAGCCCCCTGGGGGCCTTGGGGACAGGATTAGGCCCAGAGGGCAGGGCTGTGGGCTAATGGGATTAAGGGGGTTTGTAGAGACCCCAGGGGGCCTTCCCCTAGCTGCTCCCCAGCCAGCCTGGAAGCGATCCCTCCCCTGAGCTGATTTCAGACTGTCCACTCAGGATGAAGGGTCCCCGAGCACCTACCAGCCCAGCCTCCCTGAGCGGTCACCTGCCGGCCTGGTTGTCCTCCAGCTGCGAAACCCTCCTGTCTCCTTTTGCTCCTCGCACTCAGGCCCTCACCTGGGCGACCTCCTGGAATCCCCCTTCCCTCTACCCACACCCGGGCCCACAGGAGTCCCTGGGACTGTGCCTAGAAACTACCTGAGACCCCCCCCCACACACACACACACACTCTCCCAATGACTTCCGCTATGGCCTCTCTCACCAGCACTTCTCCAGCCAGCCTGGCACTGGCGCTCTTCCTGGAAACGACACTTGGGTGGTTCCCTTTGCTCTTCCTGCCCCCACCGCCCCGGGCAGGGCATGCAGAGCTGCCACCCTCTGGAACCCCACTTCCCCGAGGACCCTCCCCCCGGACCCCAACTTCCCACGCTCACCCCATCTCTACCTACTTTTTCTGGAGCTGTTTTCCTCCTCACGTTACAGAGCTCCAAGGATTTGTCCAGCTGCTCTCATATGCCTGTTGGCTCCTAAGAGCCAGGGGCCAGCAGTATAGCCTTGGGGTGGCCCCACATGCTGGATGGGCATCAGCTGGCACGGGCAGGGCCGTCCTGGGAGCCACACCTGGGGCAGCATCCGCCTATAACCGGCAGGGTGAGCTCCCTCCTTTCCTCCATAAATCAATATTGTCTGGGCAGGGGTGAGGAATCACGGATCTTCCTGATCACTCGATCACTCAGCAAACACTCACTGCCATGGACCGGGCAAGCTGCCAATGTTTGGAACCCAGCTATTAAAAAATCGAAAGAAACCAGACAGGTACGGTAAAAGAAAATCAACAGGTATAAAGGATGTCAGCAAAGCTGATGAAAAACTATGGAGCAGGGTAAAGGGTTGGAGATGAAACCACAGTAAGGGCGCAGTCCGGGAAGGCTTCCTGGCATAGGCAACAGCATCTAGGGGCGAAATAGTGTCCCACACAGTCAGAAGATGAACTGGGCTACTAGTGAGGCAACGGAAGCTGGTGCCAGATGGCAGGTCCTAGGCACTGCAGGAATCCTGGATATATTTGGAGGAAAGGATTTAGTGCAGGGATAAGTTTGAATGGATGCCCAGTGGGTGCGTGAAGGGAAAAAGTGGGTTGGTGAGCTAGAGCCTTCCACAGCAGGCGCCCCTGGGGGTCAGTGTTCTGCCCTTATTTTTATCCATCCCCAAATCAGCCCCATCTGGCAGAGCAGCGACCCCCTTCGAAAGGCACCACCGCCACCATCTGGAACCTTCCATCCTCCCTCTCTGGATGAAGATCTCTCCCCTCGCCACCCCCCCAACCTGAGTGTTTGTGGGGGAGCGAAGCAGAAAGCTCTCCTGGGGCGGGCACAAGGCGGGCGGCCCCCCCAGCCTCCTTGGCAAGGAGCAGGAATCAGACCATCTTTTCTGTAGGGGCTTTGGAGCGGCCCCTCCTCCCTCTCCCCTCCCCCTCGCCCTCCCCTTGCTGTGATCGCTGACAAGGCGGATTTTAATCTATTCACGACGGTAGAGGCTATTTACATTCAGATGCAATTATGAGGAAAGCCGAGGCCTCCTCAGAGCAGCCCCCAGGAATAGGGGGAGGACTACGCATACTATCGGGAAGTGGGGGCGCTGGGCGGAGTGATCCAGGACTACAACACTCCTTGTTTGTCAGGGTGCAAAAGCCCCCCAACCCTTCTACGGCCCCGTGTCAAGGAGGGAATCGCCTTGGAAAGAACATGGAGGCAGCGAGGAAAACCCGGCTGGTGCAGTGGCCCTCAGGGTTCCGTTCCTAGACAAGGTGGTTGTGCAGGGGAGAGGCGGGACGGGCCTCCTAGCCCCCCACCCCCACCCCGGAAAAGCCACCTCAGCATTTTATTTTGCTTTCTTTGGTTGTAAAGTTTACATATCTTGTTGCAACTTATTGGCAATTGGTTTTTAAATTAAATCACCATGAGATACACAGTTACAAAGTTGTCCGTGATTGGGTTTCAGTCATGTTCCAACGCCTGTCCCTTCACCAGTGTGCATTTCTCACAACCAGTGTCTCCAATTTCCCTCCTGCCACCCCCCCGCCGCCCCCAGCCTGTCTCTGGCAGGCACTTTCCTTCTCTCTCTCTCTCTCTCTCTCTCTCTCTCTCTCTCTCTCTCTCTCTCTCTCTCTCTCTCTCTCTCTCTCTCTCTCTCTCTCTTCTCTCTCTCTCTCCCCTCTCTCTCTCTCCTCTCTCTCTCTCTCTCTCTCTCTCTCTCTCCTTTTTAGGCACTGTAGTTTGTAATACTATTAACTGAACGGCTGTCATGCATATCAGTCTTCTTCCAGCACTCAGTTCTTGTCCAGAGTGATCATTTCCAACTATCATTATCATAGTGGTCCCTTCTCTGCCCTAACCACCCTCCTTAGGAATGTGGTGACCTTGATTGAGAAAATCTCTCCCAGACCTGGGTTGGTTCCTGAGGCCACACCCTCTCACCAGGCCCCACGCCTTCCTTGTTGTTGTTCCAATCAAGGAATGGAGATTAAGCCCCGCCCTTGATCATGTGACTGGCTCTGGCCAATCGGAAGTGGTTAGTGTCAGGGACTAAGGTCTAACCTGAGGCCTTAAGGCGTCTTGCACGTTGATCTTCCATCTCTTGATGCTCTGCTCAGGCTCTCCTGCTCCTGCTGGAGGATAAGAGGTGCCGGAACAGAGATGAGACCATTCCAAAACAGCCAGAGTCCAGCTGGTCTGCCCACTGCCCTCATGGCCACTGTGCTGGCCTAATCGGCTCCGGTCAACAGCATCATTGCCTGTCCGACCTGAGGACTGAGAGCTAAACAAACGCCTTCTGTAACGCTGGGGTTCAAACCAGAGCTCTCAGCCCTGATACACTGCTGTCTTAGCATCAAGGATTGAGAATTTTATTAGGGCAGTGGCTACTTTCTGATGCCGAAAGTCTACCTGAGCGGATTATGTCTCAGCAGAACTCCCAAAAGAAGAGGAAACCTGTCAAAAGCTTCGGGAAGAGAATCCCAGGAGGAGGAACAGCAAGGACAGAGGCTGTGAGGTGGCAGATATGAAGGCTCAAGTCAGCCTCAGAGGAAGCCCCCGCCCCAGGGAGAGAGAGAGGGTGGCCGTGAGAGAGGGTGAGACATGGGTCGGTGCTAAATCAGGTGCTAGGGTCTCTGTCCATCTCCTGATTTACACCCCTCCGACATCTCATCCTAGATATCAGAGAGGACTGGGGTAGCAGCTTATTCTGACAGCATGCATGGGTGTTGGATGGCGGACGAGGATAAAGGCTGGCTCTGTGAACAGTGTTTGTCTTGCAGCTGACAGACTGGTGGACCTGCAATGGTGGACCTCCAATGCAGGACCCGGAACCCTATGGACGCCAGCTCAGGAGGCAGACAGAAGTTGCAGAGCCAGGGTCAGCCCTGGTGGGTCGCTCCTTGCCCTGGGTTTGGGGTGGGGACTGGCCCTGCTAGGTCATTGCCCAGAATAGTCCTCTGCAGATTGGACCTGAACTTTCCCTTCAATAGGGGCATTTCTCCCCAGTGTCCCCCACCCCTTCTTTGGAGCTGAGTTCAGAGAACTTGGTAAGTTTGGGGGTACCATGAGGCCTGGAAGGGGCAGCTAGAGGAGAGAGTGAGTGATGAGCAGGGGTGTCTGAGGTCACCCGACTCTGACCTCAGGCTGTGACTGGTCCAGGCTGACAGGTACCTCAGCTTCCCCCAGCGTCCCTCCCACGTCTGCTGGACCGTCTCACATGCCTCCAATAGGAAACGGACACTCTGTGCTCAGGGATTTTGTTTATTGAGCCACAGGTGGTGGTGCTCAGGGCTTGCTTCTGACTTTGTGCTCAGGGATCACTCCTGGTGGTGCTTGGGGGGACCATCTGGGATGCTGCAGTTAGAACCTGGGTTGGCTGCGTTTTAGGCAAGCTGTATTATCTCCCTGCTGCTGGAACTTTTGCCTTCTTTGACAACCAGACTAGCCCTTAGCAATTAAATTTTTTTTCTTTAATTGGTTTCACATTCAGGTAGATAAAAATTCACAAGACAGGGAAAGGCAGGTGATGGGGAGACCCTCAGCCGCTGTCCTCCAGCCCCCCCTCCCCATACTCCTGTCATGGTGAACCCTGTGTTCAACCAGCAGGAATCCTGCTAGAAATGGTTCACGTAAATGTAAGCAGCGCTTAGAATATTGTGCTGCTTTGAATGCAAATGCCACTGTGCTCAGTCTGCCTTCTCATTTACAATACTAGGGATCTGCCATATTGGGAAATAAAGTGCTCCTTGTTCACTGTATACAGTTGTGTAATATTCCACCACATTAACCCACCATCATGGCTATCTGGGCTGCTCCCAGATTTTTGCCGTTCTCAAATGCCCCCACTGAAGAACCTTAGCTATCTACCTACATTTGTGAGAGAAACTCTCAGCACAGATTCCAAGCTGCAAAGTCCCATATGGAATGAACTTGATATCACAGACACTCTACCAAGAGAGGAGAGTGGCTAATCATTTATTTTTAAAGAAAGAGGGCAGCTATCCCCTTCTCGAGGAAGCCTTCCCACATCGTCCATCTGATTCAGAACCTTTAGCCAGGCTCCTGCCTTGGTGGGAAGTTCCACCCCGCCTCAATGTCCAGTCTGTTTCCATTCCTGCCCCTGCAGTCGGACCAGGAGGCACCTTAAGACCCAAACCCTGGCTTCTCCTGGAGTTTTTCTGACTGCTTCAGGCCCGGCTCAGGGCTGAGTAAACACCAGTTCCTCTCTCCATGCCCCAGGACAGGCAGCCTCTACTTCACCCTACCATCCCTGCCCCAGGGTGCGGGCGCCAGCCTCTGCCCCCCACCACCTGCAGGTCACTCGGCACCAGCCCAGGCCCCTCTCACAGCCGTGGGCCTCCACCTTCTCCCTTGAACAAATAATAATTGTTCGAAAAGGCCTGTGGATAAATTATTATTGTGACCCTCATTCCACTGCAGAAAACTTTTGCTGGCTGCCAAGTGAAAAGTCAAAATTTGCATTTAAATAGAAAACGTTCCTTGAGCTGAGGAGGGCAGCCAGGGCCCCCAGAGGCTTCTCTTGAGGGGGTGCATAGTCCTGCACCCCTCCACGAACCCAGATGGTGCCAGGGGGACCTTCTGTGGCAGGGTTGGACCAATATTTTCTGGGCGTGGTGGCCCTTTGTGGGCAATGACTTTTGGTCTTTGCCACAGATCTGCAAAGGTCCTGTGGACCGGTCAGCTGCTCGCCAGCCATTCAAAACACACTGCCCTTGAGGCTTCCCCTTCCGGGAGCTGCTGATTGTGGATGTGAAGGGTGGGTAGTGACCTCATGGTTGGTGCCTACGGACTAGTCAGAGCCAGAAAGACAGACTGACAGAGGGATGGGGCCTTGGCTACTTGCTAAGTCACTTAGCCTCTTAGCCTTAGTTTCCCTTCTTTAAATGACAGACAATGATACCTTCTTGGTTATCACAAGGAAAAGCAGTTATTTCTGAGAATCCCATCAGATTATTATCGTGACCTCATGTCACCGCAGAGCCCTTTTAGGCATTCTTTTGTGTTTGTGTGTAGAGGGGCACACCGGCGGTGCTCGGGGCTTCCTCCTGGCTTTGGGATCACTCCTGACAATACTCCAGGGACTATATAGGGTGCTAGGGACCAAATTGGGATAGGCTGCATGCATGGAAGCGCCTTACCCACTGTACTACCAGCACCCCAGAGGGCTTGAGTCTGCATGGCAGCACCTTAGCCCTGTACAGCCCAACTCTGGCACCCCTGAGGGCTCAGCTCCCCAGGACAGGGCACTCATCTCTGCATATACCGTCTCTCCCATTTGTCTGCACGCACAGGGCGCTCCTTCCCCTAGGCTGGTCCCTGACACAGTGGGAAAATTGCATCGTAGTTTCTGAGGGGACCCTGACCAGGTCCCGTCATGTGAAGTATGGACTGTGTATGGACACTTCCATTATGAAGTCTCTGGCGCCCAGTACTCTGGTGCCCAGGATTGGTACGCAGTGTCCAGTATGTAGTGTCCAGTGTTTGGTGCAGTGTCCAGTACCCCAGTGCCTGGGGCTAGTGTCCAGTGTGCACTGTCAATCTATCCTGTCCTGTGTACAGGGCCCAAGAGTCCGGACTGTGCCCTTGGCTTTGAAGACCAGCCGTTGGATACTGTTCAGCGTCCAGCGACAGGGCTCTGAAGAAGACAGCGTCTACTGAGAGCCGCTGGCAGAGAGCTGGGGTCCCGCTGCGCTCGGAGGGATGGAGGATGAGAAGCACTGGGCACGGGCCGGAGCGATAGCCCAGCGGGTAGGGCGCTTGCCTTGCATGCGGCTGGCCCATGCTGGCCCGGGTTCGATCCCTGGCATCCCATATGGTCCCCCGAGCACTGCCAGGAGTAATTCCTGAGTGTAGAGCCAGGAGAACCCCCTGAGCATTGCTGGGTATGACCCAAAAAAAAGCAAAATAAATAAATGAATAAATGAATAAATAAATAAAGCATTTAAAAAAAAAAAAAAAAGAAGCACTGGGCAGGTGGAGGTTCCGGCACAGGTACGGGGACTGGTTTGGGGACAGGTACTGGGGACAAGTTTCTATGCTGAGGGAACAGTGCAGGTGAGAGATACAAGAAGGGAAAGAACTAAGGGTCCAACCTCCAGAGGTGGCTCAGTACCATCCATGGAAACCCTGGACAGTCCTTCACAGATGTGCCCCCAAAAGCATTCCAGGGGTCGGAGAGAGTGTAACTGGGTGAGACGCATGTCTGGCACCCAGACACCCCAGGTTCAATCTCTAACACCCGATATGGTTCCCCCAGCCCATCAGGAGTGATCCCTGAGTGCAGAACCAATAGTAAGCCACACTGCTGTGTGTGTCCCCAAAACCAATGAAAGAGAGAGACAGAGAGAGAGGGCAGACCCACCCTCTGCCTCACATCACAGGGTCTCAGGTCCCCCTAGGGTCTCCCCACTTGTTCATTTGCTTTTGATGTGAGAGTCAGCGCCCACTGCATGCTGGGCAGCATGTGAGACCTGGGGGCCGGGCTAATTGCGGGGCTGGGGAAGACGAAGCAGAGACCATCCAGCAGTGAGGCGTGGGGGCGGCAGCCGAGGGCGTCTGGGGCTGGGATGGCCCCTGATTAGTGAAATGGCCAACACCTGCTTGCTTTTATTGCAAACATAAACACGGCTGTGCGGACAATCGCTCCACTTGCCTAATGTTTTTCATGTCGTCCACATCTGGGAGCTGGGGGTCGGGCAGGGAGCGGGAAGGCACAGACAAAATCCAGAACGGGCTGGCAGAGGGGCTGGGCCAAAAGATTCTGTGTTTGTGTGTGTGTGTGGGGGGGGGGTTCGGGATATAGGTTTGGCGATTTGGAGACCGCTCCCCTAGGACCGGCGACGTCCAGGTCTATCAATCCCCTGTGCAAAGTCAGAGTCTCTCCAAAGTGCCGGACGCTGGATTCCCTTTCATCCTAGGGACTCAGAGCTGGCAACACCGTCCAGCCCCAACGTCCACACTGTCTGCTCATCACAGAGGGAGGCCAGGACGGGAGGAAAGACTTGATGGCAAAGAACTAAACTCCGCCATGGCCGGCTGAGTTTTCCCTTGTGTGTCCAAGAAAGGTCAGCAGGGCTCCTGGTCCATCCCAAGAGGTGACCACATGATGCTCTGGTCAGGCAGAGGTGATGGGGCAGGGGTTGGAGGGGGACGGTCCTAAATCGTCATTAGAGGAATTCATTGGGGAAAGGCAGCCCACCTTAGATTTGGCATCAGATGATTCAAAGCACGAAAGAACCCCATGGCAAGAGCCAAAGGCAGGCGACTGGATGGATGCCCACTCTTCAGATGTAGACTAAGAAAGGGCAGTAAAGATGCAGGAGCCTGTGGTCACCTCTTGGTCCCTGAGGACCCATTACAAATGGACTCAGTCTGTATTACAGTTGCTTTATGGAGATAAAGGATTTGGGGACACTCACAGGCGTGAGCCCCTCAGTGGTGGCAGAGGGCCAAGGAGAAGCGGACACAGTTGTCACTGGAAATCTCCCACTTCTTCCGCACTCAGATGCACGCATCTCCCCTGCGTGACAGGCGCCACAAACCCGTGACACGCTTTGTCAGGATGTCATTTGTCCGGCCGCTTCGGCCTCTGTCCCGGCAGAAGCCAGGGGAGGGAAGAGTGCCCGAAGAGCGCCCCTTTCAGTTCCCTCCCTGCGTGCCCAGGAGATGGGGGCCCTCTCAGGCCCACAGTTCTGCCCTAGAGAACAAATGGTGAAAATTGTCTCGCACCCAGGAGAAGGGCATGCATTTGTCCAAACACATTCATTCATTCACCCTCAGGAGGAGCAAGTCAGAGCTTTGCCTATAATAGGTTTTACAGTCATTGTCTTAGGGAGTTTTCTTTATTTCCCGGGGAAGGGGCCCCCCAAAGTGCTCAGGAGACTCAGAGACATCCCTAGCGTTCCTCAGTCACTCTGGTTGGTGACTCAATGCAATGTTTGATGATGATCCCAGGTCCTGGGGTGTTGGGTCACCCAGGCCACCCTGATGGTGCTAAAGGCCTCAGAGGCCCTCTGGGGCTGCACCCTAGATGCTCGGGTGCTGGGAACCGAACCTGGATGCATGTGCTCCTAACCACTGTACCCCTCCATTTCTCCTGTTCCCACATCCCCTCACTCAGCCCGGTGGGGTGCAACAAGTGGGATTCCAGCTCCCCTTCCCTCCAGAGACTGTGTCATCACTGCAACCTGGGCCTGGGGACTGAGAGGGCAGGTGAGTTCTTAATGTGTCTGTGGAAGCCGCAGAGGTAGCGTGGGCCCAAGAGAGGCTGTGCCGGCAGCTAGGCGTGAGGGTGGGGAGGGAGATTTCCCCTGTTGCGTTGAGGAGGGGCCCTTGATTTTTTGCCAGCACGTGGCTCTTGGCCCATGTGCTTTTTTGGGGGGCAGGGCAGAGAAGGGAAGGGGGATTCCAAGAGTTCGGAGGCTGAGAGGGTCCCGGAGCCCCCCGGAGAGGTTGTGAGATCCAGATGTAGCCGGGAAAGCGGGAGGGGGAGGTCTGGTCACAATTAGCCTTGATTTTTGTGTGATGACATTGAAATTGTGGGCAAACATGAAAGCGAGCGGTGAGGACATGTCCGTCCGCGCAGCCCAGGGATTAATCCGACGTGAAGGACACAGGCCGAGGGCCGGGCAGCAGCTGGAAGCACTTTGTGTGCGTTTTGAAGTCCCGCCAGCTGAAGGGGGCTTCACTGCTCGGGCTGAACGGGGCCCCCCTCTCCCCCCAGCCCAGGCCCCTCAGGACTGACTGACTCTGGGCCAGAGGTTAAGCCCTGAGCCCCACAAAGTCCTGCCTCCAGCAGGATGGTGCTCTCCCCGCCCACCCCCAACTGGAGGCGAAACCAACATGTGTGTGTATGGGGGGGCAGCTCTGAGAGTCCCCACAATGCTAAGCATCATCAGAAGCAGTGACAGCAGGGGTGGGGGGAGTGTGTGAGCAATTTCTAATCTTTCTCGTGACTGGCATGGAGCTCGTAACCCCACACGTCGGGGCAGGCGGTAGTTGGGTAACGGTTTCTGCGGAGCTCTGCGGAGGAGCCTTGGCTTGGCATCTTTGCAGAGGAGAGCGCTTGGGTCCTGATGCATATGTGGGGGGTCCCAGGGGCACCCAGGGGTGGCTCAGTATGTAGATATGGGGGGGTGTCTACCTGGTAGCTCTACCCAGGAAGAAACCGCACTTCTAGGTGTCTGACATTTCAGGTCTGATCTGGACATCAGGGGGTGGTATTGGGGCAGAAGGGAAAGCCATGGTCCCGGGTCACCCAGGAAGCCCCTATTATCACCGGGGTACCCCAGGAAAGCCGAGACCCTGTCTGCTCAGCCCTGGTTTCCTCATCTCTAAAGCGGAAGCCTTGGAGACTCTTTCAGAGACTAACTCTGAGAAGGGAGGCCCAAGGAGGAGGAGAACTTGAGCATCTGATAAACACCAGCCAGAAGTGACCTGGTTTCCAGCTTGCAGAGAGCAAGTCGCTCAATACAGGATGACTTTCCATGTGGTTATTGATAATTGTTTATTCGTCACCCCGAATTCTGGTTAATGATGGCTACAGGGGGAGTGTGTCGGGCTGAACTGAGGGAGGAGGAATCCGTGTCTGTGCAGGCAGTGCCCCCACCCACCCCCTGTCTCCCTCCTGGTGGGTGACCCTCCATCTGTGTCTGTGGGTGGCATCTAGGCGACCCCAGTCCAGAGCCCCCTGAGCTCGGAGCCAGGGAGCACTCAGGCTGTCTGTCCCAGTGACCCCTGGAGGTCCTTGGGGAGACAGGAAGGAAGGGGCTCTGTTTGAGTGGGGGAGGGGTCTTGGCGGAGGGAAGGAGTTGATGAAATTTCAGGATGTAGCGAGGTCAGCTTCCAGCCGCGTGTCTAGTCAGAGAGGAGAGTTCGGCACCCCCAACACGCTTCCTAATGAAGCACAGACCCGCAGACAAATCTCCCCCCTTCCTGCCTTTCCCTCCAGGAGGAAATTCTCCGTCCCGGACCCAAACGGCCCACAACACGGTGTTTATGGATCTTTCTGTCTTGTAAGTCCCACGAATTCACAGGACTAGAAGCAGGGGCGTGACAAACAGAGAGAATAAAGTTCCTCCGATGTGGGGACTTGTGTGCCAAGGCTGAGCCTTTGGCTCTATGGTGAGGGGAGGTGAAGGGAGAACTTGGTGGAGTTCAGCTGTGCTGGCGTGTGGGTTTGAAGACACAACCCCGGCTGGTCCCTGGATGGCTCTAGAGGCTATAATACACCAGCCAGCCCCTTAATGGTTCATGGCTTGTATGCATGAGTCAGGAGGGCAGATCAGCTCTGGCCAGGCACTGCACATTCTGCTGAGTACCTCAGAGCCACCCCGGAGCGGCAGGCTAGAGGGAGGAGTTTCTGAGCACCCTCAGATATGATCCCAGACACGTTTCCAAACCCCAAACTTCTGAACAATAACAGAAAGCAAGTGTGTGCTTTGGAGCGGCAGAATTCAACTTTCCAAGGAAGCCCTACGATAGATTTTTCAAGGAGACCGGATGGAGCTAGGGGTGAAGCTGGGGGGCTTCCTGGTTACCATTGGCTCTGCTCTAACCTAGAGTTCCCCCAACCTTGTTTCTATGCTTGGGACATCCAAGATCACGCCTGGCAGTGCTCAGGGGGCCAGGCAGGGAGGAGGATGGAACGAGGCTCTTGCACGAGCTCTGAGCTACCTCCCAGGAACCTGTTGCCCCAGTTATGAGGCCAAGACTGAAGTGACTTGGCCACGTTCACTAAGGTTTGGATTCCCGTCCTGGGATGGACCCACTCACCACAGAATCCATCTTTGCTTCCTCCTTACTATGGGTCAGGCAGGCCACAGTTATTCCCATGGGTGGGGAATTGGGGGAGTTCTCATCATTATGCTTATTTTCACCTATTTATTTGGTTTGAGGGCCATGCAAAGCTCTGTGCTCAGGGGTCACTCCTGGACATGCTCAGGGAACCAGATACAGTGTCAGAGGTTGAACTGGAGTTGGTTACATGCAAGACAAGTGCCTAAAGCCCTCTCTGGACTGTCACTCTGCTCCTATGCTCCTTTTATGGAAGCCTGGAGGTCTGCATGGAGGAGGAGCTTAAGAGTGAGGTCCCAGATTTCTATCCAGAATGGGATTTGGTACCAGGAGGGGCCTCCTGGGCTCAGGGGAGCCCCCATTCTTCTGCTGCACCACTCTTTTCCTCATTCTGTGGCCCTGAGCAGTGTCCTGGTGGCATCATGCCTATTAGAGAGCCCAGTTCGCGGCATCCGGGCTGGGTAGGTACCTGCTGGGAGCCTCGACCCAAGCCCCCAGGGAGGTGGGGGAGCGCCCAGAGGGTTCCTGTCATGCTGCAGTCTGGGCGTTCCAGGACTGTGCTCTGTTCGGGCTTGACCAAACAGCCCCGAACACAGACTCGTCTCCAAGCAGGCAGAATCGAGCTTGTATTCCACGCAGATTCTCCACGATTACTGGCTTTGGCTGTCATGGCACCGATGGCAATGAGCAGGTCACCCGTTTGTTCTCTGTGTGCTCTTTATTCGCAGCTCACCATGCAGAAGAAATACTAGCAGTGAAGCAGCCCCGGCTTCCCACATGTTGGAGAAGGCCTCTCGGGAGTCAATGTTTTCACCCCCATCTCTCCTTCCGTTTTCCTTTTCCTTTTGCCCACGACACTGCAGTGTGAGCCCAGAACTCGCTGCTAACGACCCCCTGGGACATTGACTTAAGAGCGGCAAAAGATTTGGGAGCAGGGAGGGCCATTGGAAGAGGCACACAGAAAACAGAGCCCCTTTGAGTGGTGGGTTGAGGCAGGAGCAAGTGGGAGGGAGATGTGATGGGAGAACATATAGGACAACACCCAGAGAATTGTCCTCAGAAGGAGCTATCCTGGTCCCTGGGGCCTCAGTTTCCACATCTGTAAAATGGGCTCCTCTGCAGCTCCAGCTGCAACACGCTGCCTGGCCAGCCACTGATTTTCTTTTGATCCTTTCCTGTCTCTGAAGAAGATGTCTTGTTCTGCAGTTCTGGATTTGACCAGGTCCTGGAGTCATCAGAACCTCCCTGATTCTGGTATTGATGCAGAGGAGACTGTGGTCAAATCATTTGCATCACCAGACCCTGCTTTATAGCTCCATGTTCTCACTGACCACAAGGGACCCAGGACAAGTCCCCACACCTGTGCACCCAGGAATGGGGTCCCTTGGCCTTGGTGTTGGTGTGGCAGTTGCAGACTTCAGCTGTCACCAGAGAGGACAGACAGAGCCTTTCTAGAAGATCACAGTCCTAGCAGCAATGTTCAGAATGGCCAGAACGTGGCGCCCACCACAGGTGAGCCAATACAGAGATATCGAGGTCTAGAGCCTGGTTTATTACGTCTCATGGGATGGACACACAACTTTTTTTTGGGGGGTCACACCCAGCAATGCTCAGGGGTTACTCCTGGCTCTGCACTCAGGAATTACTCCTGGCGGTGTTGGGGGACCATATGGGATGCCGGGGATTGAACCTGGGTCGGCCACATGCAAGGCAAATGCCCTACCCACTGTGCTATCGCTCCAGCCCACGCCAACAAACTTTTGATGTTGAAATTTGTGCATCTTGGGTCTAATGTGGAAACCAGGGGAGCATCTTTGCGTAGGGCTGAGCCTTGGATTCCATCCTCCTGATAACACACTTCTGCAGGGAGATTGCACAGTCTCTGTGGGTTCACCAGCCCCGCCGGCCCAGGACAGACTGACACATGTGGGTGCCCCCTTGCCATTTGAGGGGTTCTCTGGTAAACAGAGGTACAGGGGAGGCATGGGGGGAAGGTTCTCCTGGGGCTGGGGGAAATGGGCTTGACCTCTGTCAACTTCTGAACAGCGTTGGGACTGCGTCTCACCAGTTTTTGGGTGCCCCTCTCCCCAAATGTATTCACATATTTTCTCCTGGGGGTATTGAAGATGCTTATAGGGGGCTAGAGTGATAGTCTAAGGGGTAGGGCATTTGCTTGGCATGCTACCAACCAGGGTTCCATCCCCCGGCCTCCCATATGATCCCCTGAGCACCTCCTGAGTGCGGAGTGATTCCTGAGTGTGGAGCCAGGAGTAACCCCTGAGCACGCTGGTGTGACTCTGCTTATCAGCAGGATTTCGGCTCGGTCATTGCTGCACTGCCAAAGTCAAGTTGGATGTCAAAGCAATGTTTGGATTTACAGGGTTTGGGGGTCAGGGGAGGTTTTGGCTGTGGATTTGGCTCTGCTGATGGACAGATCAGGGCTATCTTTAGGGGAAATGATTCCCGTGCGACCCCATGAGGGGCTTTGGGGCGCCCCACACTTGGTTTCAGGAACTCTTGGGCCCGCTTTGTAGTTCTGGATCATTTCTGAATAGAGGGTCCTGTGTTTCCAGCTAAACATCGAGGACCAGTTCTCAAGGCACAGGACCTTACACAGCCGTGGACTGCTCTGGGATTTCACTTCTCGCTCAGAAAAGGGAGATGAAACCGCACAACCTCTTACCACCACCGCCACCACCAGGGTCTCCAGTGCCACGAGAAACCCCAGCGCAGAAAGAATCCCCTAATTTGGGGGTCCTAGGATCTGGCACGTTCCAGAGAATACGCGAGGGCTCAGTAACTTTACTTCCAGGCTTTCCGCAGGGACGCTTGCTATCTGCCCCCACGTTGAGTCCATTTGATGGAGAGGACCCTGAGGTTCCTATTGGCCAGGTGGCCAGAAGCGGGACAAGAAGGTGAGACCATCGGGGTGCCCTGAGCCCCACTGGGGTGGGGCCTGGGCCCTGGCAGTGGGCACACCTCGTTCCCCCATCCCCCACTTTCCCAGCCCTGTTAGCGACGCTTCTGCAGCAGAAACTTCTTGCTCCTGCCTGGCGGAGCCCGGAGCACGTAACAGCCTTAGGGAGAACAAACTGTTTCTCAGGACGAAGACTTTGTTTCTCTCATCCCTTTCCCCAGTCCTCCATAACACCCGCCCCTCCGCGGCCCCCCCGCCAAGGCATGAACGATTTCAGCTGCTTTGGCAAGAGCCCTAGTGAGGTCATGGGCCCATCTCCTGAAGTGCTTCCCTGCGGGTGGGGGGAGGACAGGGATGGGCAGAAGGGGCGTGTCCATGGGCGTGGCCTGTGGGCGGGGGCATCCCCAGGATCCTCAGGGAAGGAGCAATGGGTTTCAGGGGTCTGGGCAGGGCCTGGGGCAATCTCCCTTCACTTATTCCCGAGACTGAGCGCCTACTGCTGACCCCAGGCCCAGAAGCCAGCAGGGACAGAGAGGAGACCCACTCCCCAGCCTGCGTTTGCCGTCGGTGACGTCACGCAGCTCACGCCTTCTGTGGGCCTCAGTTTCCTCTTTCAAGCCAGGGCACATCTCTCGGCTCCCTGGTGGGGTTGATGGGAAGAGCAGAGGAAAGGAAGCAACCACATATTTCCCTGCTCCTCTGGCTCCCTCCTACCCAGACCTGGAGGGGACCATGAGGGCTGGTCCCATTAATACAGGACGTGTGTGTATGTGAGTGCGTGTGTGTGTGTGTGTGTGTGTGTGCTTGCGGGCAAGGGGGTTCACACACCGGAAGCCCCAGTCACGGTCCCACTGGGTTCCACTGCTGTGAATCGGCTTCCAGCAGTCACGACCACCCCTTCACCCCACACCTCTTGCTGAGTGGGAACTACGGCGGCCGGATAGGGGCCAGCTCCGGGCAGTTTCTCCAGCCTCATTTAGGCTGTAGCCCCAGAGGGTCGGAGCTTTGGAAAGGCCCAAGGTCCAAGTGCCGCCATCAGACTCTGCCCGACAGCCCCGGAAGCAGGCCTGGCACCAAGCATTCAAACCTCAGTTGCCACCTGGTTCCCGGCTCCATCTGGCTCCAGCACCCCATGACCCAGATTCCTCATCTGTGAAATGGGCGTGAGGTAGGGGAGGACTCAGCGCAGCTCCGTGCCTGACGTGGTGGTCTGGGGTCCAGAGAGTGCTCAGAAATAGCCCGTCTCTGGGATGCCGTCTCCTCTTTCTCCTCCTGAGCCGACACCCTCCTCCTGATGTTTTACACCCCTCGCCTTGGACCTCACCTAATTGGAGGGTGTTCGTCGCTCTTTCTTTTCTTTCTTTCTTTTCTTTCTTTCTTTTCTTTCTTCTTTTCTTTCTTTCTTTCTTTCTTTCTTTCTTTCTTTCTTTTCTTTCTTTCTTTTCTTTCTTTCTTTCTTTCTTTCTTTCTTTCTTTTTCTTTTCTTTCTTTCTTTCTTTCTTTCTTTCTTTCTTTCTTTCTTTCTTTCTTTCTTTCTTTCTTTCTTTCTCTCTCTTTCTCTCTCTCTCTCTCTTTCTTTCTTTCTTTCTTTCTTTCTTTCTTTCTTTCTTTCTTTCTTTCTTTCTTTCTTTCTTTCTTTCTTTCTTTCTTTCTTTCTTTCTTTCTTTCTTTCTTTCTTTCTTTCTTTCTTTTTCTTCTTTCTTTCTCTTGCCCTTTCTTCCCTCCCTCCCTTCCTTCCTTCCTTCCTTCCTTCCTTCCTTCCTTCCTTCCTTCCTTCCTTCCTTCCTTCCTTCCTTCCTTCCTTCCTTCCTTCCTTCCGTCCTTTCCTTCCTCCCTCCCTCCCTCCCTCCCTCCCTCCCTCCCTCCCTCCCTTCCTTCCTTCCTTCCTTCCTTTCTTCTTTTTTTGGTCACACCCAGTGACGCTCAGGGGTTACTCCTGGCTCTGCACTCAGGAATTACTTCTGGCAGTGCTTGGGGGACCATATGGGATGCCGGGATCAAACCCAGGTTAGCTGCGTGCAAGGCAAACAAACGCCCTACCCGCTGGTCTATTGCTCCGGCCCGCTCTTTCATTGTATTATTTGTGAGGGTTTGGGAACCCCACCTGGCTATGCTCAGAGCTGACTCCTGGCTCTGTGCTCATGGATCACTCCCGGAGGGGCTCAAAGAGCCAAATGCATTGCCAGAGATCAAACCAGCATCGACGGCTGCAGGCAAGGCAGTTGTCTTTCTTGCTGAACTATCTCCTTGACCCTGTTCTTTCAGTGAAAAAAAAAGAAAGAAAAAAAGAAAAAATTGTCCCTGAGCTCTGAGCCAAGAGCAAACTCTGAGCACTGCCTGGAATGACCCCAAACAACCAAAATACAAAAATAAAAAAAAAATTCAGTTATGAGAACATTGATTTGCATCAGAGCTTATGTTTTAGGGAATTGATTTTTTACACTTCTTTGAAAGGAAGTTGTCACAGTGCAACTCTTCATCTAAGGGACATCTCTCTGCCACCATCTGTTGGTCTTTCCCTTCACCCCGTCTCCCCTCCACGCCTACCTCCCCGCTCTGTCAGCCACTTTCAGTCTGTTCTGTAGCCCCGCTCCAAGGGTGAGCTCTGAATTGGTTTGGCCTGTTCGCTTGCTTTGTTTCTTTATATCCCAACATGAGGGAGATCATCTGGTATTTGTCTTCCTCTTGCTGACTTCTTTTGCTTATATTACGCTCTCCAACTCCATCCACACTGTCACTAACGGCCAGATGTCATCTTTACTTCTAGCCGAGTAGTATTCCATTGTGTATATACACCCACATCTTCTTTATCCACTCATCGATCACTGGGGGCTGGGGTTGCTTCCAGAGTGTGGCTATTGTCAACAGGGCTGCTGTGAGCATAGGTGTGCCTGTAGCTTTCCCAAGGAGTGTTTTGATGTTCTTTGGGTACAGGCCTGGGAGTGGAACTGGTGGAGCAAACGGTAAGTCTGTTTTTATCCTCTTGAGAACCTTGAGTGCTGTTGTCCAAAGAGTTTACGATGCCACCAACTGTGGCTGAGGGTCCCTCTGCTCTATATGCCACCAATGCTTGCTGCTTCTGGTCTTGGTGGTCTGGTCTTTCTGGTCCAGGCGTGGCTCCCCCACAACCAAACAAACTTGAGGGCAGGCAGATTTCTGCATGGAGGCAGGTTTCCAGGGGTGCCGAGGAGAGCATGGGGCTTCCATCTGCTTCCCTGCACTGTAAGGGGAAGAGAGGAGAGGCCAGAGAGACAGTCAGCAGAGAGATAGTCAGTGTTAGAGATAGTCTTGGTAGTAGAGACTATTTTCCCCTGTATGAAGAGAATATCTCATTTGCCATTTTAGTTTGCGTTTCCCTGATAATCGCTGCTCATGAGCTTTGAGCTTGGTTGACATCTGTACATCTCATGTCTGTATTTTTGGTGGTGCCTATATTTGTGCTGTTGCTGGTTGAGTTGAATGCCTTGAGTACTGGTCTCTTCTCAGATGAGGGAGGTGTAAATATTTCTCCCCCATCGGCGGGAAGTCCTTTCTTTGGTGAGGTTGAGTCCATGCCTTGCTCTGTGCTCACGGATCACTCCTGATGGGGCAAGGGAGCCACATGTGATGCTGGGGATTGGACCAGGGTTGGCTGTGTGAGAGCAAACATCTTAAGCCCTGTGCCTAAGCTCTTTCTTGGTCCCTCTTTTGCTGTGCTTTTAGGTGGATATAATTCTAATTGTTTATTTTTCTTTTGTTTCCTAGCTGTTGGAATAAAATTCCTGAAGACATCATGGAAGTCAATATTCTGGAGTGTTCTGCCTGTTCTCTGCAGTGTGTTTTACAGTTCTGGTTTTCACTCTCAAGCATTTATCCACCATGAGTTAACTTTTGTGCACGGTGTGAAAGAGTGCTTTTGTGTGATTCTTTTGCATGTGGGTGTCCTAGTTTCCTGATGTCACTTATTTAGGAGCCATTTGTTTGTCTACTTTATGCATTTGGTCCCTTCGGGTGTAAAACTGGCTGCATGATTGTGTTTCCGGGCTCTCAGTTCTATTGCATGGCGCGATTTGAATGTCATGCTGTTTGGATAATGATGACTTTGTAGTGTAGTTTGTAGTTGAAGAGTGTGAGGCCAGAGTATGTTCTTCTGGCTTCTGGATCACATAGTCTCTGTGAGATTCCTTGTGTCCTTGTGGGTACCAGTAATGTTCCCTTTTCATGACTGAGAGTCTTCTTGTTTGTTTGTTTTATGGCCACACCTGGCTATGCTCAGGGCTTACTCCTGCTCTGCACTCAGGGAGCACTCCTGGTAGTGCTCAGGGGACCATATGGGATGCTGGGGATAGAACCCAAGTCAGCAAGCAAACACTGTACCCCACTGTATTATTGCTCCAGCCTCAGACTGGGATTTTTTCATCATGCAAAGCTTTCATACATTCTACTCTTCTACCATTCACCAATGCCTGGGCATCTGAGCAGCAGGTTGTGGCTGTGAAAAGTGCCTGCTACCAGTTGTGGGTCTCTGTTGTCCGAGGAGCTTTTCAGCGTCTGCCCAGGGCAGCCTTACTGGTGCACAGGGCAAGGAGCGGCTTTAATTTCTAAAGATCCCACCACTGGGGTTTGCTGGAGTGAAGGCTCAGGGCCCTGCTTTCACATATTAGAATGTTTCTATTTTTATTTATTGGTAGATGGTGGGAGGTCTGGGCTCTATCCAGTGCTCTTCAAGGCTATTCCTGCCTCTGTGCTCAGCGGTCACTCCTGGAGGTGCTTGGGGAACCATCCATGGTACAGGGATCTTACTGGGGTTGTCCATATGCGAAAACTGACTATCTCCTCACTGACTGTTTTCCTGCTGTCTCCTTGATGTCTTCCCACTGACTACCTCTCTGCTGACTGTCTCTCTGGC
>JAJIBD010015255.1:0-34995 GCA_021461705.1 Cryptotis parvus | reverse complement strand
CATGATCCAGAACCTGTTCATAATAAAAAAAAATCTCCACAAAATAGGAGTAGAAGGGATTTTCCTCAATATACTCAAAGTCATATACAGCAAGCACTCAGAAGCATTATTATCAATGCTGGAAAACTTAAAGGCATTATGTTTCTGAATTTCAAAGTGTACAGAAAGTGGTAGTATTTAAAACAACTTGATCTCTTGATCACTTAACATCCTGTTATTCATCGATTTGCTCGAGTGGGCGCCAGTAACATTTCCATTTAACTCTATCACGTGCCAGTGTGAGCCCAATGGCATCTGGTTGCTTCAGGAATATGGAAGAGCCTCAAACCATTTGTTCAGGGTCTTAATGAAGAAGTCTAACCATCTTGTAGGTGGGTGGCCACGTGATCTTTTGACATCCCGTAGGATCCAGTCAGTAATGGCTCTAGTCCAGCGGTCATCTCCAAATCGAATTACATGTCCAGCCCATCTGATTTTCAATGCCTTGGCAAACGGGACAGAATTCCTGACTCTGGAAGAGCGACGGAGGTCGGAACTCTGGATTCCTTCTCTCACTTGAGTGAGGCGTGATATTCCAAGCATAGCTCTTTCAATTCCTCTCTGGGAGACCCAAATAGCATTCTCATCCTGCTTTCGTAGGGCCCAGGTCTCTGAGGCGTATGTTAATGCAGGGAGAACGGTGGAGTCAAAGAGATGTGCCCGGAGCCGGAGGTTCTTTGTCCTTTTATCTATTTCTTCGATGCCTTTGAAGGCATTCCATGCAGCTCTCTTCCTCCTGAGCAGCTCAGGTTTTAGGTCGTTCATCGTGTTGACTTCTAGACCTAGGTACACAAAACTGCTGCATTCAGATATGTTTGTTCCATTGAGAATGAATGGGGCCTCAGGAACTAGTTCATTTATTTATTTATTTATTTATTTTGCTTTGTGGGTCACACCCTGCAATGCTCAGGGACTACTCCCTGGCTCTGCACTCAGAATTACTTCCTGGCGGTGCTCGGCGGACCATATGGGATGCCGGGATCGAACCGGGCAGGCATAGGCCTGCAGCGTGGAAGGCAAAAAGCCCTACCTGCTGGGCTTTCACTCTGACCCCTTTTTTTCTTCTGTTTTTTCTCTTTTTATTAGTTCATTTTTCCTGTACATTGTTTTGTTGAGATTCAGCTGTAGACCTATCTTTCCACATTCTCGGTTGAAGTCAGCCAGCATTTATTCCTCTTGGCTAATGTTTGGTGTTATTAGAACGATGTCATCAGCGAAGCGGAGGTGGTTTAGTTGCCGACCATCTATCTTCACTCCCATTCCTTCCCATTCTAATTGTCGCATGATGTTCTCGAAGGTGGCGCTGAAGAGTTTTGGTGAAATGGTATCTACCTGCTGAACCCCTCTTTTGACATTAATGATCACTTCTTTGTAGAATGGTGAAGTCCTGATGGTGAATCGTAATAGAGCTCACGAAGGAACTTGATGTATTGGGTTTGAACGCCCTGTGTGGCTAGGGCTTCGATAACCACTTCAGTCTCCACAGAATCCAAGGCTTTCTTTAAATCAATGATCATGAGACAGAGTGGCATCCTGAACTTCCTACACACTTCAATGTGCTTGGTTACAATTTGGATATGGTCAATTGTGCTGAATCCTTATCTGAAGTCAGCTTGCTCGCATGGTTGCCCTTCATCTAATGTTCTTCCAATCCTGTTCAGCCAATCCTGTTCTGCCAATCCTGCTTTTTTATTTTTTGCTCAAATGGCAGCGGCCTTAGGCGGCTGTGATGGCATGGGAAGCGGCTAGGTGGCAGCATGGCAGAGGTGGGAGCTGGGCAGTGAGCAGAGCCCCGACTCGGGTCCGTGGTGGCGTGGAGAGCAGCGAGAACAGCTGTGTGGGCTCTGGTTGCACGGCCTAGCTCACAGGGCATGTGCAGACAATAGCGCCAGGTGCGCGATGAGGTGAGGGGGACCCTGGTTTGGCCCCCAGACTGGCCATGAGGGCAGCGCCGCACAGCTGTGGCGAGCCGGCGACAGTGAGGTCGGGGATTCCCTCGGCTTGCGGCCCTATTCCTAGGCTTTTCTGGTTGGGCCTCAGACCTGGCTCAAGCGGAGGACAAGATTATGGACACCCGGTGGTCAACTTTCTTTGCCATCTTTACCGCTGCCATGTTGCTGCGCTCATCAAGGACCGCCAGTGGGAAGACCGGCACAGGCCATGTGTCCTCCGGCTATGTGGAGAGCCTGAAGGGCACGACCAGCTTGTCAGGGGGGAGAGCGACATCATACTCAGTGATGCCCAGGGGGTTACCTCCTGGCTCTGCACTCAGGAGTTACTCCTGGCAGTGCTTAGCCCATCAAGCTACTAAGAGAATACCGCCCACAAGGCATAGCCTGGCAAGCTGCCCAACGTGTATTCAATATGCCAAAACCAGTAATTTAAAACAGCATGTATTGTAAAAACAGACCTGCAGACCTATGGAATAGAGTTGAATATCCTGACACAAATCCTCAAATATAAGATCCTTCAATGTTTGATAAAGAGGAAAAATATGACGTGGAGCAAGGAAAGCCTCTTCAAGAAGTGGTGCTGGGAAAACTGGGCAGCTACATAAAAAATGAACTCAGAACTCTGCCTAACACCATGCATAAAACTCAGATCAAAATGGATTAAAGATTTCAATGTCAAATCTGAATCAATAAAGTACATAGAAAAAATAGGCAAAATCCTCCAGACATTGAAGCTAAAGACTCTTTAAGGATGAAACACCAGTAACAAAGCAGGATGAAGCAAAGGTAAACATATGGGACTACACGAACCTGAAAAACTCCTGAATATCAAAAGAAATGGTGACCAGGATAAAAGGACCCTTCACAAATTGGAAAGAGTATTCACTCAATGCCTGTCTGAAAAAAATCAATGTCCAAGATATATGTCACTGATAGAACTTTACAAGAAGAAAACAGTCATCCCCATCGGAAATGGAGAGAAGAAATGATCAGAAAATTCCTCAAAAAAGATCTAAATCGTCAAAGGGCGTATAAAAATCTTCTTCAACACTAATCATCAGGGAGATGAAAATCAAAAGAATAAAGAGATATCATCTCATACCACAAAGACTGGCACATATGCAAAAGAGCAAGAACAACCAGTGCTATTGTGATGACGGGAGAAATGGACTCTCATCCATTGTTGGTGGGAATGTCAGTGGGTCCGGTTTTTATAAACAATATGAATATTCTTCTAAAAAACTAGAAATTGAACCCTCATTTGACCCCAGCAATACCCCTCATACAATATACCCTGGGAGCCCACCAAAGAGAGAAAAACTATCTGCACTTCTGTGTCCATAACAGCACTATCCACAATAGCCAGGATCTGGAAACAACCTGAGTGCCCAAGAACAAAAGACTGGATAAAGAAGCCATGGGATTTTTGCAGGTATTAAGAAAATGAAGTTATGAAATTTGCTGAAAAGTGAATGTATATGGAGATATCATCTTTGAGAAATTAGCCACGGAAAGGATAAAGATAAAATCACTTTATTTATTTGTGTAATATAAAAAATAGGACGATACTAATATCCAAGGCCAGGCAAAACATGGATCAGAAGGACTTGTCAGTAGTTGTAATCTACCACAAATATGAGGAAGTCAGGTAATACAGAGAAGAGACCAGTGTGCAAATAATTGTGGCAAATGGTAATACCAGCCTACAACTGAGCATTGAATGTTCGCAAAAGGATTTACATGATAACCCCTAAATGTATGTATGCAAGTCACAATGTGTAAGAGAAGGGAGAAAGAGAGAAAGAGTGAGAGATGAGAAAGAGAGACAGTCATAAATAGAGAGAGAGAAGTAAAAGGAAAAGTGCCATAGAGCTATCTGGGGAAGGGGGAAGGAATCTGGGGACATACGTGGTGGGAAATCTGCACTTGTGAAAGGATAAATGCTGAAACACTGTAGGACTAAACCCAATCATAAACAGCTTTATAGTTGTATATCTCATGGTGGTATAATAAAATTAAGAAATAATAAATCAGAAAAAAATTAAAAAGAAATTATTTTGATTTTCATGATTTTTATCGTTAACTTAATATCCTCAAAGCACTGGTTTGGAAAATAATCTCTTCATTTGAAAATAATCTCTTCATTTGTAATGGTGCTTTGAATTTATTGGTAAATTTAGTATCATATGATTCTCCCATATTTTTATTCAGCCTATAATAACCCTTGAATGTTATTTTCTCAAATATATTCATGTTCCGTTGAGATAAGCCTATTATAATGATTGCCATATGATAATAAAGATGGTAGGGCGTTTGCCTTGCACGCGGCCGGCCCATGCTGGACAGGGTTCGATCCCTGGCATCCCATATGGTCCCCCAAGCACCGCCAGGAGTAATTCCTGAGTGCAGAGCCACGAGAAACCCTGAGCATCGCCGGGTGTGACCCAAAAAAAAAAAAAAAAAAAAAAAAACATTTAAATGGGAACATTTGAATATGTATTTTGTCACATATTTCTACATATTTTAATTCAAGTATAATTTTTAACCAATTTACTCAAAAGGATTATTCCTAACGGCCAAAAGTTCTCACACGCTATCCCTTCAAGTAGCACTATCCCCATTTCTAAGCTCAGAAAAACTATAATTGATGTCATTTAGAGACTGCCAAGTAATATGTAAACAGAATACAATACATGTTCTAATGAAACTGGTTCCTCTTAATGCAACCCCAAAATAAATAATCAACATATTACTTCAATACTCATTATTTGTGTGTGTGTGAGTGTGTGTGTGTGAATAGCATTCCAAAATTCACGATGAACTTTTAACGACTGTTTTATTTGTGAGAAGGAATTTTTTGGAATCTTGGTTGTTTCTATCTTTAGATGATTTCAAACAATCACTACAAAGTCAAGATTTTTATGTTATTATGAAATTCATTTCTCTAAAACAATTTCAACACATGGTAAAGGAGAAAAGAGCACCTTGCCATATAGTCTTAGAGGCAAAAGTGAAATAACAGTAAAGCTTTAGAAAAACAAGGAAAGTTGGTAATAAGATTATTGACCTCTGATGATGCTAGTAATAAATTACATGGAAAACATTTAAGATATCTTAACATATGGCACATGGAATAATCTAAAAATATTTAAAATATTTTAGTTTTTTGGTTGATAAAGTATAAAATATTCAAAATTAAAAACGATATTAAAATGATTTCTCTAATTTGTATTGACTTATAAAAGCATATTTAAAGAATATGAGAGGCTACTATATTCATCCCTATTTTAGATTTTAAATATTATTTTATCTGGTTTCAAATTAATATGCTATTCAAGTGCTCATCAGTATTTATTCACTAGGTTATTTTATAAAACAAATAAATATAAGCATCTTTACTATATGATTTATTTATTGCTATTCTGTATATCATTATAATTAATATGTGTATCATTTTTGTTTATGTGCCTAACATAAAATAATAAGGCAATTGTTAATTACATTATATTACATATATAAATACATTACAGTGGTTAATTGCATATACATTATAATATAACATTTCCTATATATGGATATATCTGCATTATCGGAAACCAGCTGTTATATTTTATGGAGAATAAAATTTGTTTTTTCTTCCTACTTTAATTTAGTGAATGCTATAATTTTTAAATATGTTTAAGTCCTTCCTTCTTCCTTATTTTAGCAATAGTGATTGTATTATTCTAGTGCATTTTCTGACTATACAGTTAGGTGTAAAATGTGTCTGATTAACACTATAGTGTTTGCACATTATATAAATGGAGACACTTTCACTAAATCACACAACCAAAATACACATACTCACAAGTTAAAAGGTGGTAAAAAAATTGGCCCTTCTCTTGTTAAGGTCAATAGTAGCCATGAATGAATTGTAGGGCAGTGAACAGAGGCTAAACTAGGCTTCCTGTACATCAGAGTTGTTTGGGAAGGCTTTCTCACTACGCATATTTGCATGATAAATTTATGGACTCTGGCTCTACAGCTTGATTGAACACATTGCATTTTGCTAAGAACAGCATGTCAGCTAGCACAGTCAGCATCCATATACATCTGGGAAAAACTGCAATGTTAGAATTGTGCCATGGGAATGAGGACAAGAAAAGCATTGTCAGCTGTCATTTAGGCATTCTTCCCCACTATATGTTTTACAGGTGCTGAATGAAAACTGTTGCTAATTTTCAACATAGTATTCCTTTATTACCCTTTAAACTCCAGCTACTGTAGAGGTCAAGAAAGGGCACTAAATATAGATAGAATAAGTTCTTGTTATAATTGTTAAGGAGACAACAATATATGTGGCATATGCATATTACATTGTATGAGGATTAAACTTGGCTGGAGAAATAGCTGGATCCATGTAAGAAAAAGATATTACATAATTTTGGGTATCTACAAATGATGCAATTTAGAGATAATTTCTCCTGTCATCTGCAAAAAATGAAACTGTCCAAATATTCCCTAGCAACTAATTTTTGCATTATCTGCAATAATTTTATCATTCTTACTGAGTTATGAGAGTTAAGGAGTTTGTCCACATGTCTAAAGAGAATTTATTTTAATCTATAATTGATGCAATTTAGATAGGATCCTTGTCTAAATTATTCAAATAATTTATTTGAACTTTAAATTTATTTTTTTCATTGTATAAACTTCATTGAATTTGTTTTATAAAAATCTGAATAAAATAGTCACAGTAATTGGGAAGGAATAATAAATTTTGGTTAAAATAGAATGAAAAGGAAGTTTCAGCTGAAAATTCCTTAATGCTGCCAGCAATGGACTGGAAAATGGTCTTTCTGAGAAGCTGAGATGATAATATTGAATGGCTAAACATTGCTTGATACAGTCATTGTGATGTTACTTAATTTTAATCTAGATATTTTAGTGTAACCTAAATAAGGGATCACTACACAGTAATAACCTAAATACAAGTGACTAGTTGTGCTGTTTTGTGATTAAAGGAAAATGAAGGATGTTGTGGAGCTTCAATACATAGAAACTGAGATGTGGTCGGCCAATTTTTGAATTGTTCTTTACTCTCCAAATTTCTTTTATAGTTAATTCCATTCCTAGCATTGTTTCAACAACTTTTTTTTTATAAATTAGCTGACATACTGTTTACAGAGTCCTAGCAAATAGTTTTTTAATGCCCATTTTGAAGAAAAGACTAGAATCAGTCTGTAATTAAAAGTGATAGGGGCTATAATCCTAGAAGGTCTGTCTTCAAACTTTGATTAAATTACCATTTAGGAAGTTATATTTTAATGAGGAAATTATTTTCAATATCCCCATTGTGGTGGGATAAACTAGGATCTATACTAATAAAGATTCAGTATAGAACACTTGTCAAGATATTTTGGCTACAAATGCTTGATTACATTTGCTTTTAGGAGCCTGATCTTTAGCACTGAAGTCTATATTTTTAACAAATGGAAGCACATGTAGTAGATCTTTTGCATGGAAATTGGAAATAGACACAAACAGCCTATGTCTAAGGAGTTTATAGTTTAGTTTCAAAATACTGATTATGAGAATATTTAAAGATATTTGATGTGAGGGAATTGAATGATAGTTCAGCGGGTAGGGTCTTTGCCTTGCATGCAGTCAACCTGGCTTCAATCCTTAGTGTCGCATATGGTCCCCTAAGCACAGCCTACTATAATTCCTGACAGCAGACCCTAGACTAACACCTGAGCATCACTGAGTGTGATCAAAAAAGCTAAATAAATAATAATCACGTGTATCACTTGTCTTTCCAATGCTCATCAATTTGCTGGAGCAGGCACCAGTAACAGTAACATCTCCATACTTCCTATTGTGCGCTACTGTAGCCCAAGGGCATCTGCTCACTCCAGTAACACAAAGAGTCTCAAAAAATTCATTCAGGTCATGGGACTGAGGTCTAATTTTACTGGTTTTGGGCATATCAAATATGACATGGGTAGCTTGCCATGCTCTGATGAAATAAATAAGAGTTGAGAAAAATAAGAGATGTGAAAATAAATCTTGAAAAATATCTATATATTCTAGAAGGTATTTGTGAGAAGTATATACAATTTAGTAGCCAAAAAATCTTTCCCAACTTGTATCCTTTCTATTTGTCTTTAAGAAGGAGAGCACAGCACTGAATTCCAGCCATCAGCATCTTGTGTGGGTTCCAGGCCACAGAGTCAGCCCTGTGGATGCCATGCAGAAGTTTGAGACTTACAGACATGGGTCAGAGCTGCTACTTGCTCTCCCTGTGCCCAGCCGCTCAAGAGGCGCCAGGGAGGGATGGCGGGTTCTAGCCCTGGCCAGCCACCCCAGCAGACCTGCACAACAAGCCAGATGACCCCCCCCCCAAACTCCATCGGGCCGCCGTTTTCCACATCCAGACTTCCCTCTTGTCAGAACTCCACCCAGTGACTTCCTATCACAGTCTGTCTCGTGCGGCCCCTAGCGGCAGCACGGTTCATCTATAAATGCTATATTTAGAGGTGACTACAAGGGTATGCCACCTGCATGGCAAGCCTGGCAAGCTGCCCGTATTGTATTTAATATGCCAAATGCCAGTTACAATTATATTAGTTTATTTCCATGGCCTAATATAATGGTTTGAGGCTATTTATGTTCCTGGAGTAAGCAGATGCCCTTTGGGCTCTACTAGCATGAGACAGGACATATGGAGATGTTACTGGTGCCCACTCTAGCAAATAGATGATCAACAGGAGGTTAGTGATAGTGATAGTGATCCTTTCTATGTTGAAAATTAATATTTTTGTTAGGGCCAAAGACTATTATAAAAGTTCATACATTTGCCTTGTATGTGGGGCAGCTGCAGTAGCTTGAAACCTGGCATTCCATATGTTTCTCTGAGTATCATCAGGAGAGCATCCTAAGCTCAGAAGTCAAGGCTAGCCATTGGCAAAAAAAGCCAGCAGTGACCCCAGAGCACAACAAGTGATTGAAAATAGGGAAATACCTTTCATGCTAACTCATTGTCCAGTATGTGCAATGTTCTTCGTTTGATCTCCATCATCAAAACTGGTGAATAAAACCCTGGGGCCCCCAAACTCCCACTGTGTGCCCTGGGAACCCCCTCATGCCACCAGTCCTTAACACTGCACTGCAGGACAGACACAAGCCCAAGGCATGTTAGATAAGGACCTTAACTAGATAATAAACACTAAAAAATATTGCTAGTAACAATGATCATTAAAATGGTTAATTTAATATCTTATTTAAGTTATTACATTGTATTCATTGAAATAAAATGTATTATGATTATTTTTCAGTGAGAAATACTTAGAATTTCTTAAATGTATTTTGTATTTATAATTACATGGTATTTGAAGTAGCTGATGAGGTAATTCAAATCACTGAAAGAAATTTATTTTAGAAACAAGGGCCCCAGTTATGTACTACATTGTAATTAGCACTGAAATTCTGGGAACTGCTTTATCATTTCCAGGCACTATGTTTCTAACTCTGGGAAGAAACACCATGCTGGAGGTGATTGATTTCCTATGGATTGCAACAGGCAAAGTTCCCTTCATTATGCAAATTAATAAAATTCAAACTATACAAAATAGAAATTAGTCATCAATGATAAATTCATCTGTAGCTAGGTACTGAGAGGATACTTTAACCATACAGATTTATTTTTTAACCACTTTAATTTAGAAAGATTTTTTGGACATTTGCATTTTCCTTAATGCTCTGTTAATCATTGAGATTAAGAGAACAATTTTAAGTAAATGGAAATTATAAAACCAAAAATTTCATAAATAGGGGCTGGAGCGATAGCCCAGCGGGTAGGGCGTTTGCCTTACATGTGGCCGGACTGTGCCGGCCTGGGTTCGATCCCTGGCATCCCATATGGTCCCCCCAAGCACCGCCAGGAGTAATTCCTGAGTACAGAGCCAGGAGTGACCCCTGAGCATCGCCGGGTGTGACCCAAAAAAGCAAAAAAAAAAAAATCATGAATAGATAAATAATTTAGCGTGTACATTTTTGTGAAAAAATAAATGGTGAATTGATTTCTCTTGTCAGTAAGTGGTGACTATGCACAATGTGGGGATGAAGTAGGGTTTGCATATGTCACGAAAGCACAAAACCCATGTAAACCTCTGTTAGTATCATCAGAGTGCCAACAGTAGTATTTCTAATTTAAATTATTGCATTCACTATCTATCACTATCTATCATTATCTTCCCGTTCACCATCGATTTGCTCCAGCAGGCACCAGTAGCATCTCCATATGTCCTGTCTCATGCTAGTAGAGCCCAAGGGCATCTGCTTGCTCCAGGAACATAAAAGCCTAAAACCATTATATTAGGTCACGGGAATGACCTAAAATAACTGTTACTGGTATTTGTCATATCAAATACGACACCGGTAGCTTGCCAGGCTTACAGTGCGAGTGGTGTACTCTTGTAGTCACCTCTAAATACAGCATTTATTGCCTCTCTAACTAAGCGAGCCGGGCTGTGGTAGGCTGGTCTGCTGGATGGAGTTCTGAGGGGAAGGAAGTCCAGATGTGGAAAATGGCGACCCTTATGGAGTGGGGGCATTGTCTGACTTGTTGTCAACAAGTCAACTGCGGTGGGGTAGCAGCCCAGGGCTAGAACCCGCCATCCCTCTTGGGCACCTCGTGAGTGGCTGGGCACAGGGAGAGCCAGTGGCAGCTCTGCCCCATGTCTGTGAGTCTCTGGATCAGCATACTTGGGCCAGTGTGATAATGACTGCTGCATGGTGGGTGTCGATGATCCAGGCTGTGATGGGCTGGTCTGCTGGGTGGAGTTCTGATGAGAGGGAAGTCCAGATGTGGAAAATGGCAGCCCTCATGGGAGTAGGGGGGGTCGTCTGGCTTGTTGTGAGGCTCTGCTGGGGTGGCGAACAGAGGCAAGAACCCACCATCCCTCCCGGGCGCTCGTGAGCGGCTCAGCACAAGGAGAGCTGGTAGCAGCTCTGCCCCATGTCTGTGAGTCTTATATAATTATTGCATTATATGAAGAAAATCAAAATTAATATTTTATAATACTGTTCTATAAAAATAAAAATCTACTTAGCTTCTTTACTTTGAGCACAATAATGATAATTAAAGCTTATTAAAGATTATAATTCCTAAAGGTACATTCCAAACACTTATAATAAATATATGTAATGGAAGTGGAAAAGAAACATACTTGTATGTTATCAACATTTAACATTTCAAAACAGCCATAGATCAGGCCGCTAAAAACTGACCATCCATGGGACCCAACAATTCCACTTGTTCACAGGTCCTCCACTGTTCTTGAAGAACATTTACACTCCTATGTTATTGTAGCATTATTCACAATGGTCAAGCTCAAGAAATAATACTAGTGCCTCAGAAAAAATAAATGTAAGTGCTCTGTTTTAAAAAAACACCTTCAGGCCTTCCATTTTCCTTCAAACTATACTACAAAGCCAAATTCCACCACAGCTGTTTATAACACTATAGCAAAATGATCCTGCAGGAAAATAACGTTAACTCCTTTCAAGTTGACATTTCTTCAAATTTATTAGTTAATTTTTAAACAGAAAACAATAGAAATGGTGGTTGGAGATTAGTAAAACAAGAGTTTAAGTATTTAATAGTACTTTCATAAACAATATTTCAATAATTTAATATAGCAAACGCCCACATCAGGATAAGTTCATTAAATGAGATTAACTTTATGACACTATGCCATTAATGACAGTGTAATACCATTCTTCCCTATATTTGCTTCAATTAAAGTTATTCTTAGATGCTGTCAACATGCATAATGTGTACTTTGGTGCCATGGATAATTTGGAGAGTAACATCACAATCAATACAAATATACCTGTTTATCCATAGTATAAGTTGGTGCAGTATATCATATATCAATAATCATATGATATCCAATTAATAAATTGGTAATGTTAATAAAATGAATCAATTAGAAAAAGAGTATTTTATAAGATTAGAGAATAGAGTTATTTTAGACTAAAATGAAGGCAATACTTATTTAAGTTGTGTGAATTTGATTATAATGGGAACTATTATGAGTGTATTTAGTAATCAACATCTCTAGTTCTTTTATTTATTCTGAAAATCATTCACTACAGCTATCACAGACTAAAAAAAAAGTATACAAAATAAAAATGGAAGCTATTGTTTAGATCTTTTTTTAATGAGGAGTATTGGTTATATTTTACTTAAAATACCAATCTCTTTGTATTAAAAAAAGCAACCTTGGTTTTTAAATTTTACTTAAAATACCAATCTCTTTGTATTTTAAAAAAGCAATCTTGGTTTATAATGCTGAAGATGATGGTCTTTTCATCATTGTCTCAATTTTTTGACAAAAGTAAACTGACAAAAGTCACCTACCTAAAGTCTGAAAATTGCTGAAATGTTTTGCATTTGAGCCAAAGGAAGAAGCTTGAAATTTGCAAAAACTGAAAAATAGTTAAGTCACCTACCTAAACTCTGCATATTACTGAAATGTTTTGCATTAGAGCCAAAGGAAAAAGCTTGAAATTTGCAAAAAGCTGAAAAATAGCTATCTATATCATTGTCACTCTGTTCAATCACAAGCAAAGAAATATATGATTTTTAAATGTAGGACAACAAATATATTCCACTTAGGACAATTCAAACTAATTCTGTTCCATTGTTCAGAAATCAGAGGCCAGCACTAAAGCCTCACCATTGTAGACAATTGAGGAACTGAATGAAATAAAGTACATTTATTTTCTTTTTATTGAGTTACCATGATTTGGCAATATTGTTAAGAAAATTTCACACATAAAAACTTACTTATAGCACCCATAACTAGAGTGCTTCTCTCCACCAATGTCCCAACACCTCTCATCCAACTCTTTGGAGGCTCGAATTGTTGAAATACTTTTCAATTCTGTTACAGTCATTTATTTGATGCTCCCTGGCGATGTTCCTTTATATCCCAATAATGTGTAACATCATTGTATATCTGCTCCTCTCCTTATAATTGATTTTAATCCAAAATAAATTATTCAACGTAATATTGTCCGATTCCACCCATGTAATAAACAATCTCATGGCTATTTTATTTATTTCTTATATTTGAAGCAACTTTGGTTTATAATACTGTTAATGATAATGTTTATCCATACATCATTCTAAGAGCACACTACCACTAAAGATCTCCTTTCTCTCTGCTAATACCCTGAGAATGCTTCCAATCCCCCTATGCCATCTTGGTTAAATCCAGTGGTGTAGGGCAACTCTCCAGCAATGTTGTCTTTCATCATCTCTTGCTTCCTTACTATAGTTGATTGAATTTCCCTTTGATTTCTCACAAGAAGAGGGAAGTCATTCTATATCCGCCCTCTCCTGAGGGACTTTACTCGACATATTCTCCAATTCCCTTAACATTGCAGTAAGTTGCAAATAAGGCAACAATGAAATGTAACTTCATCTATTAATCGTCTAGAATAATAGATGATTATTCTTTGTTGTTATTTGCCTACTGTTTATTTACCATGGCTTCTTTATCAATTTATTTCTTCTGAGGCTCTAGTATTGTTTCTGTTCTTCTGAGACAAGTATTGTTTTTGGATCTTGGCCAGAGTAAATAATTATACATAATGTAGGAATGCAAACGTTCTTCAAAAATAGTGTTTTGGGGATCTTGAACAAGTGGAAATTTTGAACTACACAACTTCAGTGCTTAGTTTTCTTGAGAAATGTCCATATTGTAGTCAAGTAAAGGGTGAACCTGTCAACATTTCAAACAACTATGCATAATGGCTCCACACATTTAGTTCAACACTAAACTGTGCTATTGTTATTCTAGTTTTTATGTTTACATTTCACTTTATTTAAAGGGGAAAAGAAAGAAAATATTTAATATCTCCAAAAATCAAGTCGTGAAGCTGATCTTTCGATTTTTTTGACACAAAAAAACTATTCATTATTTTTCCTTTCTAGTAGCTATTATTGCCAAAGGTAAGTAAAATGTAGATTCAATTTTATTTTTGGCAACACCTGGTGGCACTCGGCTTACTCCTGGCTCTATGCTCAGGATCATCCCTTTGCTTTTCAGATGACTATGGTTAATAGGGACAATCAAACAGGCAAGGAAAGGGCCTGAACTCCTTTGCTCTTTCTAGAGTCTAGAAGCTCTAATTTTATTTGGATCTCCATACTACTATCTACAGTAGCTGCATCAATTTTCACTCCTATTTACAAATGTAAGGGCTTACTTTCCTCCATAGCCTCTCTACCACCTGTTATTTATTGTCTTTGACTAATCCATTCTCTAAGTATGAGCTCATCATGTTGCTTTGGTTTGCATTTTCCTAAATATAATAGGTTAGAAACATCTAATTTATGTTACTAGTCACCATACACATCTTCTTAAAATCAGTGGTCTCTCTCAATTTGTTTTTGTAAATTATATTGAAAACTAGATTTCCTATCTATTTTCTACTGTGCCATAGATTTAAATTTTCAAAATAAAAGGGCCATATATTTTGTAATATTTCTATGTTGGATGCTTATATATTGAATCTTAATTTGGATCACTTGATCACTTGATCAGTTGAATCCCGTTATTCATCGATTTGCTCGAGCGGGTGCCAGTAACATTTCCATAGGACCCTATCACATGCCAATGTAGCCCAATCGCATCTGGTTGATTCAGGAATATGATATATCCATATTCCTGAATAATTTGGATAGCTGGACAAATAATTAAAAGCTACAAAATATGTTTAAATCAAAGTCTTGTTTTTATGGTGAAAATGATCTGATCAAAACTAAAAAAATTACAAGTCAACTTATCTAATTTCTAGGTATCTTCAGTCTATCTTAGTATGATTATCTATTTAAGAGGAAAAATCACTAGCTACAAAGTGGTATTTCAGTTTGACTCCATCCAAATCATTGCAAAATATATGTATGTGTGCATGTTTAAGCCAGAATAGAGATGAAATAAGTCTAATGAATTTTGCTGAAATTTGGGGAAATTAATTCCATTTTGACTCTGTTTCGAAATAGAATTGGTGTCTCTTCTGTCTCTTAGCAAGTTTGTGAGTTTGATAAAGTAGGAGTTACTAAGAAAACTGCAATATCACATAATAGAATCCCCCTAAATTGTATGCTTATATAAAGCCAACTAAATTACAATTAATTCCATTGTTATATTATATCCAAAGGCCAACAAAAGTTTTCTGTAAAGGACTGAATTTTAGATACTTTAGACTTTGTAGGATATTTGATTTCAGATGCATTGAACAAACTGATAAATATGGTTGCACTAGAATTAAACTTATTTGTGAAAAGAGGTAGGTTGGTACATTTAGACATGGATGATAGTATGTGTTTCTCTCCTGTATACAATTATTTTCTTTGTCGGGAAACAAAAATATTTGAACATTATGGATAAATTTTAATGTTTTATATATAATACTTGTGTTATGGGTTAATAGAATTATAGGCCAGAAATCTAAAGAACCATCATTTATAAATTTTCTTTGGCTTCTCTTGATAATAATTTAATATCTTTTGAGAGTGTAACTCACCAATATATTTTCCTAATATATTCATATTAACTCTGGTATTGTGCTCAGAGAAAAGAAGGTTGAATGCTGTGCAGAAAATTCTGTGATAATTTCATAAAGCTTATTTGGGTAACATTCTGAGAAAATTTAACTTGGTTGTATCTACTAGGGAAATATATTGTTTGAACCGCACCCATAAAAGATTATAAATGTTTTACGTGTTCTTACTTCTCTACACACCTGTATATCCCTAATTGTCTTCTTTCAGGACTTACTATTTTTTTGAAATATTGCAATACTGAAATAAAGTAAATAAATAATCTTGAAATATCCTTTCAGAGTTGAAATAAAGGAAAGTTCAGGTTTCATTCGTTTTAAATCAAAAGCGATAAATAATTAAACTTAGTGAAGGAATGTCAGAAATGAAAATGTTCTAAAACCTAAGGCTTTTATGCAAAAAGTAAGCCATATTGAGAATGTAAAGGTGATTTTTTGTAGAATGATAACTCAGTGAACGCATAAAAGGTAAGAAAGAAAATCATTGTATGGATATGGAATAAGTTTTAGTTGTTTGGAGAGAGAAGCAAATCAACCACAACATTCTTTTTTATTTATATATGTATACCACCGTGAGATATTCAATTCATATTTGGTTACATCTTATGGTGTTCCAGCACCCATCCCTCCACAAATACCCATTTCCCACCACCAATGGCCCCTATTCCCACATCCTCCCTTAGCCTGCCTCTATGGCAGGTTTATTATATTTTTTTCTTTCTCTATCACTCTTTCTCTCTTCCTTTACTTACACATTGTGGATTGCAATACAAAGTTTTAGAGGTTATTGTGTTTATCTCTTTGCCTGTATTTAATGCTCAGTTTTAGGTTGGTATTAGCACTTTTGACAATTATTAGCACTCTGTTCCCTTCTCTGTTTTACCTAACCTCTGACTCCCACACTTTTGTGTAATTTTCAATTTGACAAGACCTCCTGATCCATGTTTCACCTGACCTTGGATATTGGTACCATAATATGTATATATATATATATATATATATATATATATTACATATATATATATATATATATATATATATATTATAGTTTTGAGTGTAATATTATTAGCAACACACACACACATATATGTGTGTGTGTGTGTGTGTCTGTGTGTATACATATACATATATATTTATGTCATGCAAATGAGTGCAGTCATTCTATATCTGTCTTTTTCCTTCTGGCTAATTTCACTCAACATGATCCTCTCCATGTTCATTCATGTATAGGTACATTTCATAACTTTATTTTTCCTAACAGCTGAATAGTATTCCATTGTGTAAATGTACCAAAGATTCTTTGTGCAGTCATCAGTTCTCTGGCACTCTGGTTGTTTCCAGATTCTGGCTATTGTGAATAGTAATGCTGTGAAAATAAAAATTAAAATGTTTTTTCTGCTGTGTGCTTTTGGCTTCCCAGGATATATTCCCAAAAGTGATACTGGCTGGTTCAAATGGGAACAGGATGTCTAGTCTGTGGAGGAATGTCCATATTGTTTTACAAAAAGGCTGCACCAGTCGACATTCCCATCCACAATGGATGAGAATCCCCTTTTCCCCCACTCCAGAACTTACTGTTCTTGCTCTTTTGGATATGGGCAAGTCTCTGTGGTATGAGATGATATCTCATTGCTATTTTGATTTGCGTCCCTCTAATGATTAATGATCACTTGATAACTTAATCACTTGAATTCTTGTTATTCATCAATTTGCTCAAGGTGGCACCAGTAACATTCCATTGGACTCTAACACATGCAAATATAGCCCAATGGCATCTGGTTGATTCAGGAATATGAAGAGCCTCAAACTGTTCCTTCAGGGTCTTGACAAGGAAGTATAACCATCTTGTAGGTGGGCAGCCACGTGATATTTTGACATCCTGTGGGATCCAGTCCAGCGGTTGTCTCCAAATTGTATTACATGTCCAACCCATCTAATTTTCGATGCCTTGGCAAGTGAGACAGCATCCCTGATTCTGGAATAGCGACGGAGGTCAGAATTTTTCCCTTGAACCCCCTGCATTCCATGGACCACGAGAGCTACTTCCGACCCTAGTCTACCATCCTGATAGAGTCTCAGAAGAATCCAGAGAAACCCCCACACTTTGCTGGAAGCGATCTTCACCATCTACACTCCGCAGCTCATAAGATCTCCACCCAAGAGTTAAGCTCTATTTGACACTGGTGAAGAATTGTTCCTTGGAACATGCGATGAAAGAGGTGTCAGTGGTGTTGGTGTCCTTGTCAACATGAACATGGCCATCAACATTGATTCATTTGAATGCCTAACGAACCGGATAGTATAATTACACTTGAATAAATGTGGCCCACTGCCAGAAATATCTCTCTTCATTGTCTATGCACGGAACATACACATACAAGGAAGATGAAATTGAGAAATTCTACATGGAACTGGAGGAGTTCTTTGAAAAAGATCACAAATTCTACAAGATCATAGTCAGTGATTTTAATGCCAAGTAGGACCAAGAAGATCAGCAGAAGAACTCCACATCGGGACCCATGGCCTAGAATGGAACGAACAGGGTGAGAGACTATCTGAGTTTCCATGTCCACCAAGACATGTGAACTCACAGTTCCAGAAGGCTGACGCGAAACGTTGGACATGGGAATCTCCTGGTGGACACTTCCACGATGAAATTGACCACATCATCTTCAATCGATGGTTTTGTCTGACCGATGTTGCTGTCGTCCCCAAATTCCAAACAGGATCAGACCACCATCTCCTTCATGCAAAATTCTACTTCATGCAACAGGGAGAAAAGACTGCAAAGTTTAAGAAAAGAACTCCCAGAACGATCACCAACTGGGAACTCTATGGTACCATTGCAGCAACATGGGAAGATACCAGCATTGACGACAAGGATGAAGAATACACCCCACTGGTTCAGCACCTCCATTATTATGCAAAGAATGCCAAGTGAGAGAAAGACACAAAAGGACACCTGTCTTCAAAAACTCTGCAGCTCATTCGCCAAAGTGGCAAGGCAAGAGCCTCAGGAGACCAAATGCTAACTTCTAAGCTTGCAAAGCGGTGAAGAGAAGTGATAAAAGAAGACCTCAAAGACAGAAGAGCAGAAATACTGGGACATGCAGCAGAATCCGGGAAAAGCATTCGCACCGCCCGTCTGTCCTTCGTCAACTATAAAACCAAGGTGACTGCCCTCCAATGCCCTGATGGATCTATCACATCTTCCAGAAAGGCAATGGAGAAGATTATCCATGACTTCTACTCAGATCTCTTTGATAGCCATGTCCACCTGCCCACATAACAAATTCCACATTATGGATATGTCCTTCCCAACATTGTCCCTTCTAAAATCTGACATGCCATTTTGTCGGTAAAGAAGGGAACAGCACCAGGCCCAGACTAAGTCAGACAAAACACCTGAAGAATCTGCTGTCGATACTCATCAATATACTAGCTCGGCTCTTCACAAGCTACCTGTCCAAATGCAAGGTACCCTCCCAATGGAAAACCAGCAGGACGGTTCTACTGTTCAAGAGGGGAGACATTCAAGACATCGGCAACTATCATCCCATCTGTCTGTTGTCCGTGATCTACAAGTTGTTTACACAAAAGCTGTTTACACGAGTCATCCTGAACAGTATTAGCAGAACACTAGATGAAGGAAAACCATGCGAGCAAGCTGGCTTCCAGAAAGGATTCAGCACAATCGACCATATCCACACAGTAACAAAGCTCATTGAGGTTTGTAGGGAGTACAAGATGCCGCTCTGTCTCTGTTCATTGATTTAAAGAAAGCCTTTGATTCTGTGGAGACTGAAGCAGTCATGAAGCCCTAGCCAAACAGGGTGTTCAAACCCAATACATCAAGATCCTTAGAGAACTCTATTACGGATTCACCACCAGGATCTTACCATTTTACAAGGAATTGATCATTGATGTCAAAAGAGGGGTTCGACAGGGTGATACATTTCACCAAAACTCTTCAGCACCACCCTCGAGAACATCATGTGACAATTAGAATGGGAAGGTATGGGAGTGAAAATAGATGGTCGGCAACTACACCACCTCCGCTTTGCTGATGACATCATTCTAATAACACCAAACATTAGCCAAGCGGCACAAATGCTGGCTGACTTTGACCGAGAATGTGGAAAGATAGGTCTACAGCTGAATCTAAAGAAAACAATGTTTATGAAGAATGAACTAGTTCCAGAGGCCCCATTCACTCTCAATGGAACAAACATCTCTGAATGCAGCAGTTATGTGTACCTAGGTCAAGAAGTCAACATGATGAACAACCTAAAACCTGAGCTGCGCATGAGGGGAGAAGAAATGAACAGAAGCTTCCAAAAAGAAGAAATTAGAATGGCCAAAAGGCATATGAAAAAGTGCTCTTCATCTTTAATCATCAGGGAGATGCAAATCAAAACAACAATCAGGTACCATCTCACACCACAGAGACTGGCACACATCCAAAACAGCAAGAGCAACCAGTGCTGGCGTGGATGTGGGGAAAAAGGACTCTCATCCACTGTTGGTGGGAGTGCCAACTGGTCCAGCCCTTTTGGAAAACAATATGGGCATTCCTCCGAAAACTAGATATTGAACTCCCATTTGATCCAGCAATAGCACTCCTGGGAATATACCCAGAGACTGAAAAACACATAGCAGAAACACTATCTGTACTTCTTTATTCATCTCTGTGCTACTCCCAATAGCTAGAATCTGGAAACAACCTAAATGCCTGAGAACAGAGGACTGGCTAAAGAAACTGTGGTTCATCTACACTATGGAATACTATGCAGCTGTCAGAAAAGATGATATTATGAAATTTACCTGCAAATGGATGGACATGGAGACTATCATGCTGAGTGAAATTAGTCAGAAGGAAAAGAACAGATATAGAATGACTGCATTCATTCTATATTTATAGGATATAAATAGATACCAGTGTTTTACTAAATGTGGGAAATGGTAATGGCAGATTAAAACTCACCATTGAATATACACAAAGAGACTTAAGTGATAAACTCTAAATATCTGCAGGGCTAGCCACAATGTGTAAAATAAGAGGGAGAGAGATGCAGAGACAGAGAGAGACAGAGACGAGAGGATACTGGGGTACCTGCTATTGAGGCAGCCTGGGGGGGTGGGCGGGAGGGGTTGGGGGTACATTGGTGGTGGAAATGGGGCACTGGTGGAGGGATGGGTGCTGGAATACTGTACTACCAAGAACCAATTATGAACACCTTTGTAATTGTATGTCTCACGGTGGTGTAATAAAAAATTAAAAGAAATAAAAGCTGTGGGGGGAGTTGAACCTATCAAAAGGTAGTTCAAGAAAATTAGGGAACAAGCTTATCCATAATATTCAGGTTCAAGACAAAGTAACAAATACTTTTATAAAATGCAGCATCCAGAAATTATAGGTAAATCATTGATAAAGGTGAATGTCTTCATTTCCAGCAGAGAGGGAACATCTTTACTTAGAAGATATCTTTTCAGTATTTTGAAACAAAAGCGAACAAACTAATTCCTTGCTTTAAGAAGGACAGATTTATTTTCTTGTTAGGGGCTCTGATATTTTGTAACTTAAATTCAAATCAATACTTACTGAACACCCGAAAAATCTTAGGAATTGTAAAAAATATTCAGAATGTACTTTGCTTGTTTTCTTGAGATGATACTACAAAGACTGGATGATAGAATATATGTTCACCACATAGTTTTCTGAATATTTTGAGAACATCATTGAGAATTTCTGCACTGTAAAAGAAAACCTTTTTTTGAATTGCAGGTGCTCATTAATAATTCATCTGGTCACCAAAAGCTCTGAGACACATGGGCAGGAAGCTGAATGCTGGTGCCGACTTGCTATCAAAGCATCCATTCTGCAGTTCATGGAGCAAGGGCTCATTTTAAAGTTTGCATCCATTTCATTTTTTCCAGGAAAAAATATACTTCATAAAAAGTTCTATGTCCCTGGAGCAGCACCAGGAGTGATCATGAGCACAAAGATAAGAATTAGCTATGAACACCACAGAGGTTTCCAAAGAGACCACTCAAAAATAAATAATAAATAAATAAATAAATAAATAGATAAATAAATAAATAGGTTTCTAATTTCTAGAGGTAGTGACACCTCTTATGCAATGGAAATATTACTTAATAGACAATTTATTTTTTTGGAAAGGTTTTACCATTCTAGCTATCGTTAAGAATATATCACTGTCTGGGGCTAGGGTGACAGCACAGCAAGTAGGGTATTTGCCTGGCACATGGCCAACCCAGGTTCGATCCCCGGCGTCCCATATGGTCCCCCAAAACCACTAGGAGTAATTCTTGAGTGAAGGGCCAGGAGTAACTGCTGACCATCGCTGGGTGTGACACAAAAGGCACAAAAAAAAAATCAGTGTCATGTGTTTTTGTAAAAAGATAACATTAAAGAGAATTCCAGGAAATGGTGGAATAAAATGTGGCAAGCAAACTCCCTCCACCAAACCATAGCCAGGGCCTGGAAGGTAGCTGAGGGCTGCTGTGCAGACTTTCTGAGCCTGGATTTGATTCCCACCACTGAATGCACCCCTAAGTATTTCCAGCGAAAACCACCATCCACTCTTAAGAATTGCCTGGTGTGATTCTTTCATGAAAAAAAAAGAGAGACGAAGCAAACTTAAAACAGGTTGCATAAATCAACTGCAAATCTCTCTCTCTCTCTCTCTCTCTCTCTCACACACAAACACACAATCTCACCTCTATCATACTAGTTTTCCTGACAGATCTTAAACCAATATCAGAGAAAGGGTCAATCTCTGCTGAGCTCTCCCCAAGTCATGCAGTGCATAGATGTTATTAAATTAAGATCTGACCAGGTAAGGAAGAGGTAAGGGGCATATAGAGAAAAATGAAAGACTAGCCTGCTGGAAAACCAAGGCTTAGGGAAAAAAAAACAAAAATAAACTAAATAATGAGCCTGGGCTTTAGAATACTGGCAGCTGGATTGGCAGAGTTATCTCTTCCACTATCAGGGAGCAACATAGCTTCCAGCAATGGCATAAAACTAGAAACTGTGACATAAACTATTGGCAGAAATTGAAGACCAAAACAGTCGTAGTGGCAGAAGGCAGTATGAATCTCTCCCTCTGGGCTCTTCCTGTTCAACTCCTCAGGACAACTCTGTAATTAATTTATTGAGGGTTTCAATGTCGTCGTATCTGGCTCCCCATCCCCACACTTCAGAAACAAGGAGAATTCCAATATTAAAGTCATAGCACTGCTGCAGAAATGAAAAATATGCTAAATCACATATTTTTAAGTGGGAAATGTATATGATTAACAGTTACAAAAATGAAATAGAATTCTTCAAAGAAATCAGTAAATCTACAGAAAATAAATTGAAAGACTGGAGTGCAGGATGTAATAGGTGTCTTTGATCACTTGATCACTTGACATCCCATTATTCATCAATTTGCTTGAGCAAGCGCCAGTAAAGTTTCCATTTGACCCTATCACTTGCCAGTGTAGCCCAATGGCATCTGCTTGAGAGGAATAGATAGAATAACCCAGTCATGTTCAAGGGCCCCCAGCGTGACACTCAATGGTGCTTAGGGGCCTATAGGGCTAAATCAAAATGGTGCTCAAGGGGCCATGTGGCACCAGATTTCAAATATGGGTCCCAGATTATGCATTTTATAAGCTTCCGATTACTGAATTGTATTCAAACCCAATTCTAAATTTAAAAGAAACTCTAATATAGGTAAAATGCATGCCATCACATACTACAAAATATGATTGTAAAAGGAGAAAATGATTAATGTGTTAAAATTTCCTTTTGTCTAATTTAAGAAATGGTCATGGCAGTCTCCTACCCAAGAAATGGTATCTACCACTGATCATTTAGCAGCCCTCAACATGGAAAAAATGATCATTCACCAGCAAAATGATCAGTTTGCTAAAGCATACGATGATTGTTAAAACATTAATCAATAAATTATAGTTTAAGTAAACATCTATATTTTAATTAAAAGCTATTATAAACTTAGTAGAAGTCTTAGTTTTGGGACTGGACCAATAATAAATGGGGTAGGATGCTTACCTTGCTCAAGGCAACCTAGATTTGCTTTATTATAATATCTGCTTTATTTTGGTAGTCTTGAAAATATTTTTGAAATATTTTTAAGATGATAAAGACAGCCCTGATAAAAATCATTATTCTTTGGTTCAAACATGCTCTATGATGCTATGTAATTTTTAATTATACATTTGCCTGACTGTGTGGGTTTTAGATATTATATGAATTAAATATGCATTTCTGAAAAAAAAGCGAACAGAAAAAATAAAAAGAGTGACGTTTAAAAAATACTTGGGATGGGGTCGGATGACTGCACAGTAGCTAGGGTATTTGAATTGCACATGGATGGCAAGGTTTATATCCTAGGCATCCCATATGGTCCCTGAGCACTGCCAGGCATAATGCCTGAGTGTAGAGCCAGGAGCAACCCCTCACCATTGCTAAATGTGACCCCAAAAAGCAAATACAAAAATTGGGATCATACCCAGCTGTAAATGATGTAGGAAGATAGACTGTCGAGGGCCCCTTGGGAATGAAAAAACTTTGATGCAGTAAAACCAATAGTACCAATGCTGCAATATGTACACCTCTCAGAACAAAACTAAGACCTGACAAGGCTTCACTTGGCATCAAGAAACCCAGAGAAGGCATACTCACCTCTGAGAGAAACTCCTGCAAGAAAAAAAAAGCCAGAGTATCATAGAGCAGTCCCGACTTTATACCATTGGCAACTACCCTTAGCAACAGACTCCTAGCTAGTTAGAAGTCCCATGCTTGGGCAGGTTGGAGAAACCCTATAAAAACCACTTTGAATAATGAAATGGTGTGTATATGCTGCCCTAGCTCTGGTGTTGCTTCTGCCACATAGCCAAGCACATGTGGTACCCGAGCACATGTGTCACTCACATGTCCCTCTTGAGGTGTGTTCTGGGGCTCCCTCTTCTTTGAAGATCACATTCTCTCTCTCTCTCTCTCTCTCTCTCTCTCTCTCTCTCTCCTCTCCCCCTCCTTCCATTACTTAAAAGTCTTCATATAAAATCTGTTTTACTTAACTGCTTGCTACTCCTTAAGCTACTTTCTGCAACATAAGACAAGGTACCTGGAAAACCTGGATAAGGCAAAGAACTGACATTTCTTTCCTGCAAACAACAATTCCTCACCCCAGTCTGAATACATGACTCCCAGAGAAATCAGCTGGGGAGAATCGCCCTGTGTTGAGAAGAGGCCACCTCGTGGAGCTGGCGGGAGTCTAGATCTGTGCAGTGGGGGGTTCCTCTGCAGACCAGTATTTTATTTGAATGAAAAGACAAAAGCACAAAATATAAAGTAATATATTCAATAAAAGTAATCCATATATCCTATCGGCAGAGCCTGGCAAGCTACCCGTATCGTATTTGATATGCCAAAAACCAGTAACAATTATAGACCTCATTCCCATGACCTGAAGGATGGTTTGAGGTTGTTAATGTTCCTGGAGTGAGAAGATGCACTTGGGCTACACTCGCATGTGACAGGACAGGACGTATGTGGATGTTACTGGTTCCCGCTCCAGCAAATGGATGAACAATGGGAAGACAAGTGACAAGTGATATCTATAATCCTAAAATTTTCAAATATTTATGTATTATTCAGTGTTTTTTTGTGTTCAGTTTCTCTATATCTGATCAGTTATGTCCCTGTAGGTCAATTCAACTGTTTGGGCATTTATTCTCTGTATCACACAGTTTTATATTGTAAGAGAATTGGAATCATTGCACTTTATTCCTGTATGTATTTATTTCTTTGATATTCATGTATAGCAATTAATCCAGAATGCAGGAACCTTTTTAAATATTTTTTCTAATATTAATACAGAACCAGGCATATAAATGATATTCACTAAATTGCCACTAAATGAGTATATTGCAAAGGAAACAAAAACTGATGATCATAAAATTACATCTGGAAGGAATAACATGCCAAGAAATCATCAGTGATTATAGACAGGATTTTTGCTAGCATTATGATGAAGGAAACAAATGTATTACAAAAACATGAAACAGAGCAGATGGTTGGTTTACACTTCACATCACTCACTTGTTATCTTGGTGTGGAGAAAGTATTTGATGGTAAATTCATATCCTTATTTGATTATTAAGCTAATTTGTGGATATACATTGCACAAAGATTGTTAATATATTTTATGCACAAACATTGTTTTGCATTTTATTCTATTTTAATTTTTCTAAGATATGAAAATGTTTTGTTAAAATATTTATCTACTTTACAACAACTATGACATAAACAAAGTATGGAAGACTCAGTAAAAAGTCAACATAGAATATAAACAAATGTTCAATATAAACTCCCAAATAAATGCTATTTCAAGTTGTTTTGTTTTATAAATATCAAAATTGTCTCCCGAGGAAATCAATACATAAATATTGAAGAACTGAGGGGCTGGAGCGATAGCACAGTGGGTAGGATATTTGCCTTGCACGTGGACGGCCCATGCCAGCCCAGGTTCGATCCTCGGCATCCCATAAGGTCCCCCCGAGCACCGCCAGGAGTAATTCCTGAGTTCAGAGCCAGGAGTAACCCCTGATCATTGCCGGGTGTGACCCAAAAAAGCAAAAAAAAGAAAAAAAAATATTGAAGAACTTCTGCTTTCTTCTCCACCTGCCAAGGTGAGACTTTCCTGTGGCTATCTCTGGACCTACCTGAATAGGAAGCAAAGCTTCAATGGCAGATTGAGCCCCTCCTTCTTAGGTCAGCCCCAGCGGTCTCCACACCAAACTGCCTCATATTAACGGTCTAAATCAGAGCTCTTGAAGCTCTTGGTCATTAATCAATCTATTCACATAATGCTCACCATTATTCTTTCTGTCATTCTGTGAGGCTAAGCAGAAAAGACAAAGAGCAACCTCTAATTAATACCTCCACTCATTCTTGGGTGGAAAGGGGTAACTACAAAAACTTACTCCCAACACAAGAACACTTCAAAGGGGTAAACAAACCAAAGGGGTAAACATGTAGAGAGAAAGACATCAAGCTCAGTGAGTGAAAATAACCCCACCAAAGAAATAACCCCAGTAAATCCTCAATCTAATGACTCTATGATGATGATATTCAATGAGTTCAAAGAACCAATAGCAAAGGCCTTCTGCAAAACACAAGAAAGTTTGAGAGTTTAAATGAAAAAGCTATCACAATAAAGCATGACAGAAATAAAGAACACAGCCTCTGACATTAAAAAAAGTCAATAGATGCTCTGAGCAGCAGAACAACAAAAGCAGAGCAAAAGATTGAGGAGTTCCAAGATGAGGAGGAAACCACTAAGAAATAGCAGAAAGAATTTTTCAGAGTTGAGGATTACAGACACTGAGATCCAAGAAACCTAAAGAGTCCCAGTAAAAATAGAACTAGTTAGCAATACTCCAAGGCACGTTATACTAAAAATGACAAAATTTAGAGACAGAATATTGACAGAAGCTAGATTAAAAAAATACTCACATGAAAAGGATAGCTCATAATATGTATAGCAGGGCTATCAAAAGACTTTCCTCAAACCATAAGGTATTGAAAGATGTATTATTAAAGCTCACTGTCACTGTCTGTCTTCCCCTTCATCAACGATTTGCTCGAGCGGGCCCCAGTAACATCTCCATATGTCCTGTCTCATGCTAGTAGAGCCCAAGGCATCTGCTTCCTCCAGGAACATAAAGAGCCTCAATCCATTCCGGAATGAAGTCTATAATTGTTACTGGTATTTGGCATATATATCAAATACAACACGGGTAGCTTGTCAGGCTCTGCCGTGAAGGTACATATTCTTGTAGGCATCTCTAAGTCCAGCGTTTATTGATGAACCGCGCGCCGCGCGTGAGCCGGGCGCTAATAGGCTGGTCTGCTGGGTGGAGGTCTGACGAGAGAGAAGTCCGGATGTGGAAAATGGAGGCCCTCAGGGAGTGGGGGGTGTCGTCTGGCTTGTTGCGAGGCTCTGCTGGGATGGTGGGCCAGGGCTAGAACCCACCATCCCTCCCCGGGCACCTCGTGAGCGGCTGGTCACAGGGAGAGCCAGTAGCAGCTCTGCCCCATGTCTGCGAGTCTCTGGACCAGCATACCTGAGCCAGATTTAAGAAAGACTGCTGCAGGGTGGAACTCGATGAGCCGGGCGCTGATAGGCTGGTCTGCTGGGTGGAGGTTTGATGAGAGAGAAGTCCGGATGTGGAAAATGGAGGCCTGTTGCCTGTCGGGCGCTCCGCGGGTCCCCGACAGTGCCGGGAAGCGAGTTCCCTTCTACCTCCAAAGCTGGCGAGGAACGGATGAAAACTCAGGAATCCAATGCAGTTTTAAAAAGCCTTTACTTATCACAGGTTCAGGCATACAAATCAGCAAAAGGAAAAGCCCGGTGCTTAGGATTCCAGGCTAGAACCCCAGCCACGTGTAGGCCAAGATGGCGACCACCACGTGTAAAGGAGAAAAAGCTTCCAAGGGGAATGAGCGCTCACAAGGAGAGATCCCACAAAGAAGAAGGCCTGGAGAGCGGGAACCGGCTAGTTTATATCCCTGTAACTCAGACCTTCCTCCCACTGTTATGGAAAGCAGGGAGGGTCCAATGCCCTTAGGTAATCCCTCCCTGCACCTCACCTAGGGCCTTTACTATGCTAATGTTTTGAGCCAAAATCTGCCTGGGAATGCCTTTGTAGTGTAGAGAAGGGGTTTCTGAGATGGCATGTCTCTGTACCAAAGACTAATACTAATGCCAGTTAAATATTTCTCCAAGCCTTCACAAGTCTCTTCTACTTCATTGTAGTTTTATATTTTGTTCTTTGGTATATCAGGGAGCCATGCTTGTTTGCTTGGAAGCAAACACATTCTCTGGTTAATTACTTAGGGGTCCAGCGTGAGGCTAATATCTGGTAAGACAGCTAGTCCCACGATGATATGGTAGCATGGGAGAATATTTATACCAGCTAGTACAGCATACATGGTCGGATAAACTGCCACATTTAGACTACCCCCTTATCTCGGAGTGATTTCGGGAGGCAATCAGGCAGATGCAGCAGCCCTAGGAGTCCTGCAACAGAGGCCCTCATGGAGTGGGGGGGTCGTCTGGCTTGTTCTGCGAGGCTCTGCTGGGGTGGTGGGCCAGGGCTAGAACCCACCATCCCTCCCGGGCGCCTCGTGAGCGGCTGGTTCACGGGGAGAGCCAGTAGCAGCTCAGAGAACTGAATATCTCAACAATAACATTCTATTCATCAATATTATCATTCAAAATTTTGAATTTTATTATCATTCAAATTTTGAGCAACTGTACAGAGATTCATGTATAGTCAAGAGTTCAGGGAATTCATAGCCTTGGAAAAAATTCGCAAGAAAAATTAAAAAGATCTTCTTAATATAACAATTATACTTTTATTTATTTATTTTCTAATAATTTTATTTAAAATATTTTTTAGTTTTTAGGCCATGTAATATAATTTTATTATATGTTTGCCAAGGAGCCAATGAGAAAAAATGCCATCATTTATGACAGCAAAGATATATAGACAATGATAAGGTTCAAGCACAAAATTTAATTCAAGGCAATATGATTTAGATTCCATAGTTAAAGACTAGTAAAATAAATGAGAATAGGTAGCATATACTATTGTATAAAATTATTTGAATTTTCTTATTTACATAGGTTAAAATTATGTTATAATTAATCATTACAAATTGACTTTTGTTGACTTGTCTTTTGATGATCTCCTTTGCCATTTCTTTAAGTTTTGTTGAACCAAGCAATATAAAAAAAATTTGTTATATACCTTTTGTTCCTTTTTTTTTTTGGCTTTTTGGGTCACACCAGGAAATGTCCAGGGGTTACTCCTAACTCTACACTCAGGAATTTATTCTGACAGTGCTCAGTGGACCATATGGGATGCCAGAGATCAAACTCAGGTCGGTTGCATACAAGGCAAACATCCTCCCCTCTGTGCTATGACTCCAGCCCCTGTTATATGCCTTTCAAGGGAGCAGGCTGGGGATGGCATAGATCCTGGGAACACTGATGTTGGGATGGATATTGCAACATTATATGCATTATTCAATTATATTATTCTATTATGAACAACTTTGTGAATCACCATGCCTTAGTAACAAAAACTTAAAGCAAAAAAATAAATCAAAAAATATTAAAGTGATGAAAATGAACAGATGAAATGAGTTTATTAATAACATACATAAATTCTCTAGTCTAATAGTCTATATTTTGCTACTATAAATACTACATCGAATAAAAAAGAAATAGCAAAATCCCTATAAATTACATTTTCAATGCTAGCATCCACTTTTAAGTTGTGTATATGTGTATGCACACATATGTGGATATATGTGCATACACCCACACTACAGTTTCTTTAGAACTAAGAATGCAGAAAATCCATTAATCAAAGAATAAAGTATTTCTATCATGATATGTTTTATTTATATTTATTTTTAAAATTTTTAGAAAAACATGATAAGCAGTCCAATACAAAAAGCAATCATGATTAAGAAAAATGTGTTATCAAATTACTTAGGACACAAACAAAAATGTTCAAATATGATTAAGTGGACTTCCTTAATGATGAAATCTATGCATATATTTATGCACAGATTTTAAAGTTAACATAACAAATATTTATGCACAGATTTTAAAGTTTTTTTCTGTTACTTTGTTAACCTCAAGAATTATCATCTTGTTTGAATGACATTATTAATATACATTTATTGGTAGATGGCTGTAAGTATCTTGAGGAAAGTCCCTTCAATTTCCATTTTCTGGAGGGTTTTAATCATGAACGGGTGCTGGATCTTGTCAAATGCTTTCTCTGCGTCTATTGCAAGGATCATATGGTTTTTATTTTTTCTTTTACTGATATGATGTATTATGTTGTTTGACTTGCGAATGTTGAACCATCCTTGCATTTCCGGGATGAATCCTACTTGGTCATGATGTATAATCTTCTTGATGAGTCTTTGGATTCTGTTTGCTAGTATTTTGTATTAATTCTGAAAGTATAGTCAGGATTTTAAATTTCCAAAAACAGTATATGTGTTTCATATTTACTTTAAATTTCCCACTCATGTACCATCTAATTTTGCAGATAAAATTTGAAAGATCATGTTGCCAGGTTCTAAGCATGTCCTTGAGGAAACTGATATTGCTTGAATAACATACTGGAAAGAATTGACATATTTTAATATCTGTTTTACATTTCATTAAAAGTAAGTATAAAATATAATTCACTTAATCTAAGAAACAATAGAAAGATGTATATATGAATATCTTATTAAATTTATTCATAATACACTTATGTATGTATTTACATACATATTTGATTGTAGAGATATATTTTCTAAGCTAAACTTAATTTTCTTCCATAGCTTATGTTTTGCTTTAGTTTTGCCATCTTCTGTACTTTCTTATTAGTATTGAATCATTATGACCAGACAGTGGTGTGAACCTTGGCCTTTTCTGATACATTTCCACTTCTTAGTATATTTTATAATTTCATTGTTCTTATTTTGTTGGAATTTATTTAAAAAAGATATTTATTAGAACTCACATGTTATTTTAATTCTGAACTTATATTATTTTGCAATAGCATGATAAAACATATTTCTCCATAGTGAGTATTGTCAAACCAATGTTTCTATGTTGTTCGTTAATAATGATTGTTGCTTCAAAAAGCATTTAACTTAAACTTAAAAACTATTAAAACATGCAGTTACTTTCTTTAATATACAACCATTTCCTAAAATAGCTGTTTTTGTCATTGCAGACTAGTATTATTTGCTTTTAAATCTTCATCTTGAAATAACTAAGATTGGGGCCGGAGCGATAGCCCAGCGGGTAGGGCGTTTGCCTTGCATACGGCCGGCCCGCCGCCTGGGTTCGATCCCCGGATCCCATATGGTCCCCCGAGCACCGCCAGGAGTAATTCCTGAGTGCAGAGCCAGGAGACACCCCCCTGAGCATTGCCGGTGTGACCCAAAAGCAAAAAAAAAAAAAAAGAAATAACTAAGATTATGGAAGAAATGATACAATTATATCTATAGATTCAATAATTATTATAAACATATCCCTCTAAAATGATTTTTACCATTTCTTACACTAAGATATAGGCATGAGCTGAGTATTCAAAATTTCATCTAAAGAACAAGATATTCCTCAGAAGTATAAGGATAGAAACTAGACATTGAAATTTGATCCATACCACTTCCAAAATAAAAAACGTTTTCACTTGGAAACAGTGTGAAAACAGAATAATATAGGCTTTGAATGATAGCACAAAGTTTAGAGCATTTACCTTGCATATAAGTAACTTGGGTGTGATCCCTGGGTTTGATATAGTCCCCTGAAACCATCAGGAATACTTCCTGAATTCAGAGCCAGGAGTGACCAGTGAGCATCACCACCCTCCAAAACAGCAGGACCAACAATAAAAAACAAACAAAAGAACAACATACCACAGACTAACTTAAGCAAATGAATCTAGTTCTTTTAGACACTGTAAGTCAATATCAAGTCATGAATATGATCTATTTCCTATGAAACTCCTTTACAATATCTTTATTATTTAATATTGACTTGGGTCCATATCTGCGGCCCATCCCATTTCTTATAAGGAGATTAATCATAACTGACTAGGACCACACCTCAAATATTTTATTTATGTTAAGTATTATTTAAGAAATCATCTCGGAGTGCAGTAATATTTCCAGGTGCCAGGAATTTCTTTTTCAAAATAAATTTTAATTGACATAAATCAGCCTATATCAATAGAGTACTCAACAGTCTAAAATTTATTTAGTTGTATAGTATTAATGACAATCTCTAAATAATGGATAAAATACTTCCTGTACTTAAAACAGGATAAAATAAAATTGTAGTACAAGATATAGATAGGGTGTTGATTATGGTTACATATAAATGATTGGAAATTAATAACATTAATTTAATAAAAATAGTCTGAAGAAAAATTACACAATCAGAAAGCATAAACTTGACAATGATTCTTTTTTTTAGATTTTTGTTAGTTTTAAAGAATGAAAACAGTTGAGTTCATCACAGAAATTTCACGGATAAAATAATACTAGCACACTGAAATATTCAAGAGAAAATATTAAAAAAATTATAAGGAAAAATAAACATCTATAACCCACTTTATCTCAAAACTACCAGTTTTTGCTTTTTATGGTATAAGGTAATAAAATGTGCCTACTTTTTCCATATTGGCTAATAAATTATTCCTCTTTACATCATGTAATACCTCCCATCAAGTACTGAAATTTGTCCGTCTGTATAGTAATTTCATTTAGATTTGGCCCATGAAAATAGTCCAAGATACAAAACTGAAAATTAAAAGAAAATTCTATAAAGGAACATTATTGCTTTTATCTGATTATGTAATGTCATAAGGAGTTTAATTCCTTGTGGGGAGTTAGCTTCTGATGTGACGAACACTACTTAATATTTTTGTCTTTAAGGGAAGATACAAATAATGACTAAAAAAGAGTTTTAAAAAAAGCCAGGATTCAGTCTTTTCATTGTTCAGAATATTAAATTTGCAGTTTTATTGGATGAATAAATCCTAGCAATTCATAAGCAATGCTGTAGGAATATTTACCTTGTGAAGACTAAGACAGAATAAAAGACACAGTACATTGGACAAGCAGCAACTTGCTCAAAACACAAGTCTTTTGAATTATAATGCTGAAATACCACAGATATGTTAAGTCAGGCTTAACAATGGCAAATGTCAGAACCTATAAATAACAATATCAACTTATATAAAGCAAACCCTGTATTCAAAAACATGCAAATAAACAATTTCTCATAATGAGGAAGTTTGACTAACATTCAATATCAAAAGCAACATGGGCTTGTTTTAATCTTTACTCACATATTTGACAACTGTTATGAGTTGTAAAGACCTTATGTTAAAAAGGCATTTTGTTCAGGTACCAGTGTAAACTTGAAATTAAATTATATATTAGTATATTTATATTAAAATATTGGTAAATGCACTATATTATATATGGCTATACAGTATTATAATAAAATATGTAATTTAACATAATATATATCCAAACAATAATACATATTCTATTGAGGTTTATATAATTTAATATTCATTAGGTCAATTGGTCATGAGAGGCACAGAATATTCAAATTAGCAGCTACAGTTTCAGAGTCTCTTCTAAGTTTTGCAGCATTCTTGAAACTTATTCCACTGATTTTTTTTTGCTCTAATCAACTGACAGTTGAGAGCATTCTTAATTAAGTTTTCATGGTGATGTGAAATAACAGGTTTGTTACCTACATTAATATCATGGTTTCTGACTTGATAATTATAGTCTATTTAATGTCATTGTGAGGTATTATTAATATCATTTCTATTAATAACTTGCACATACAAATATAACAAGGTTAATGTCACTAATCATTTGACTATCTAAAAGCAAGTTGGCCAATTTTATTTTAACCTCCTAAGTTACATAAGATCTCTAAAACAAAATATCATTGGATTTATCATGAATAATGAAATACTTCTTGCAGATTTGATTAAAATCAGCTCTATTGATAAGAAGAGGTAGTTTCTGGAGTTGTATTTGTAGAATTACGAGATCTATTGCTCTTAATTCTACAAGTAGAGCTCCAGAAGCTACTTCTTGTCTAACTTATAAAGACGGTTGTTCTTCAAGACCCAATCTTGCTTCATCTCTATCCACACTCAATTTGAATACTGTTTCTAATGTTATGACTTTCCAAATATTATCTTGATTCATAGACTTAACACATTATTTTAACTTATACAATTTTGCTACACTTGTATATAAAACTGTAAGTTAAAATTAGTCTTAGATCTCATTTCATAAATGATATCAATTAAAAGCTAATAATACTAAAAATGGGAATGTTCCTTCTGTCTTCCTCAATTTATCTTATGCATAAACTTGATATTTTATTCTACAGAACTAGAATGTAAAACAGAAATTATTAGACATATTCTATAAATCAGTGTAAGCTAATGTACAAATATTAGATTGAGAGCCATAAATCCAAAAATGACTACCTTTCCATAGGTTTATATAAGCATACATAGGGGCCAGTAGGAAAAGAAAGGAGTTGCAACATTCCCTCTGAGACGATTGATGTATGATCAATCTTTATTGACTTACACAATCAAATAGCTAAAGCCAATAAAAAAGAGCAAAAATGATGTTTTAAAATATTGAGTGGTTGGAAAGAAAATGACTTCTCAAAGAACAAACGGAAATTGCAATAAAGATATAAAACAGACTTCAAATACAATC